>JTDE01002655.1:0-65373 GCA_014338405.1 Paragonimus skrjabini miyazakii
AGCGTGTCCGTGGTTAAAGTCCCGGCAGTGGCGATGATATGCACTACTGACGAGCTCTAATGAGAGCGAAACTCGAGTCTAGTGCTTCTTTTCGCAAGGGGCCGATTGGAAAGTCTGTGGGAATGCGACAGCTGCGATCAATTTTGGTGATGTTCAGTCTATATGAAAATCAAAATCCCCTACTACTCATCAGGTGTTTAATCTGTATGAACTACTTATGTATTGCAAGTAACAGAGAAAATCGATTAAATGTCACCGACTGTACATTGTTAAACCAGAACCAGTCGGGCACACGAAAGAAACGTTCGGTTGAATCCGTTTAGTATTAAGTAGAGCATTTAGGAAACCAATTACCCACCTAGGAAAACAGGAAAATGTTTATATTATGAAATAAAAGACATGTGTAGATGGGTTCTCTGCTTCGAAAAGTCGGCTGTCCGTTATTTATTAACATCTCTTCAGAGTGTACTTCTTGCTCTGGAAAATGCAGCCAGAAAATATACATATTAAGATCTTCCTACATGATACAGCTGTTGAGTAATGAAAAAGTAATGAGCATCTCGGAATTATAGGCCCATGTCTACTTACTGACGTGAAAAACGGCGCGGCCCAAGAAGGCTGTTTTTCGTAAGTAGATAACTTCGGTAAGAGTAAAACCAAGGTCTGCTTTGATTTTTCTATAGGGAGTTATTACAAGTAATACTGAAACTCAGGTTGAACGAACGCCTTCTCCGAGCTGACCGCCTTTGTCATCACGACTTGCAATTCACAGAGACCAAGTGATTTACACATCACTTTGTTATCATAGTATGGTTCATGGATACTTAGTGATGCTGGTGTAAGAATTATAATAGCTACACCAAACAAGGACACGGGCCATTAAAAAGCCCGCATTGCACCGATTTGCCCCTGCGGAAAGCACCAAATTTCACCCAAGTGGTTCGACCTTGAAGGACACGTAGATGCGCGTCAGGGGCCAAGTTAGTTTGGCGTCTGCTTCTCTACCAACTCGTAATCGCCTCTTCCTTAATTATCATTAGGCCACTGTGTCATTCACTTGGTACACACTGGAGTTTACCTGTCTACGCCCACTCGCCAGTAAGACTAGCTCAGCAAAGGCGATGGCTACCAAAAAATTCGGGACAGTTGTGAGCATACAACTGAAACTAGAACTGAGCATACAGACGGTAACCAACCTCTTCATCAAGATGTCAGCTGGTAAAGGTTTACCATTAGGCAACTAGGTGGTTTTTGAGACTTAGAATGAAGAAGTGTCGTCGGGAATAGTTACAACGGAATAATCTGTCGGTAGAGCGTAATGCGAGCGGTTGTAATACATGAAGAAGTTACGACGAACCAGTCGGAACAGATATCTTAAAGACAGCGAAAGACTATGAATCCGTGTCAAACCTTTTTCCACAGTATCAACTGTGATGTCCATGACTTGTTTATTGCTCACCGAGAGGGGTTGCCAACCTCAGGATTATCACCTCACAGAAAAAGGAAGGAAGCTTCAACAAATATCAGCTGACTAACTTCCAAGCGAATGGCGATTTAGCTTTTCAAATTTTGGATGTACTATAATATTTAACCCAGAAGGATAAGAGATAAAACACCTCAAACGAAAACTTACTGAACTGACTTGAGTGTGCTGCGAAACCGATACGAAAACAATCTGAATTGTGACGAAACAAAACCCATCTCGTCCAATTGCTTCCCACACACGTTTGGGAATGAAAGACCTATATGTCGACCCAAAAGAGCTGGTTACGTTTACCTCTTAACTGACGGGCAACACCACAGGCGAGAAACATGTCACTTGTTATTGGAAAAAGTAAAGATTCAACATGGTTCTAAAATAGTTTCCGTGTTAAACTGGTTTGGATTATAAAAGTCAATCAAAACGTTTGAATGACGGATGGAATATCGCCTAATTAGCTTGGAAAACGAGACTAAAACCGTTTACAATTTCTGCGCAGATGATAACTTACCATAGGTAAGTTGTAGAGGAGTTTTTAGCATTCAATATATAAGGATCGTCAGAGGTGAGAATGGTGAGAAAAAGTTCGAAAATGAGAAGTTTTTATTTGGAGTGTTATTTGGTATGTTCGGCTGCTATTGAAGTTTGCTTTGGATAGTGTTCATCACTATGTTATGATGCTAATCAGACCCAGTAGAAATTCACAGTATGCCGAAAAGAGCGGGAAAAGAAACAGTTAACTTTGGAAACGCTCATGAGAAGAAAATTTATTTGATCACGGGGATACCAGAGCCCTTTATTATTCGTGAGATACTAGCTGGTAAGAGCGGAACACTACCAGTTGATCACTAATCACCTACAAATGTGAGCGTCTCCATAAGGTACATACCTCCTCAAAACAAGCAACCTCGATCGGTCCCGACGTAGTCTGCTGCTGAAAGAGCGTTCCATCGAGTCCTTCGGGCTTCTTTAAGAAAGAAGTCCAAAACTCTGGTTACCAGGTGACAATTACCAATAATTCTAGCATCTTATATCTCGTTCTGCCATATTTTAGTGGAATTAAGCTAAACTGGGAAGTATTGACAGCCAAAGTGAAATATTGAATATATGCCGATTGACGTGTCATTTACTGTGTTCCGATTTTTTCATCGAACAATCGTAGTATCGTGTGTATACAGTGGTGGCTAAATATTTAGCTAGAACACTTACGTTAGACCTCAGATAAATTTACATCTCACTCAAAAGCCTTTTCATGAAGTGAACTGTTACACGCTACAGATAATTAGGTCGATCCCATATGTCTGGCCATTCACGTTCACGAAAAGTAACCGAACTAAACAAAATAGAATTTAAGGAATGCAGGGTTGGTTGGGCACTAGATACAAGTATGCCATTAGACCACAGTTCCTCTAGTCGACTTGAGCACCAGACGACATAAGAAACAAACTGCGTATTTTCACATACGGTGATCATCCCTGGGGACACGAAATCATGGGCATGGTCAACTCTTGTGAGACATATCAAGAAAGATTAAGTTGTGTCGCAAAGTATTTTGACGCCTTTGACCCTTGTGTTATTTCTTTTCTTTGACCACTGTCAATTTTTTATCTTTACTGTATCACACACCCCACAAGTGTACGTCATATAACAGCAGTTCCCTTGGCAATACAACAGGGCACACCGTAATTCGGCAGCCTAAAGCAGCATCGTGATAGTCCTTACGTGCAAAATGTACTGCTCGAGTAGAAGAACATCACTCTCAACTGCCTCTATGTCAGTCAACCTTCCGCTGAGTTCGGACTCAAATAAAAAACTGAAATCTGGTTTCTGGCGTATTCGGCGTTCACAGATGAGTCACCGGGCCTGCAGCATAAAACAGAAGGAGGATAAGTGGACAACACAGAGTGTACCGGAATAACTGCACTTTTTTAAATAGACTGTACCCACCCAGTCAGTCAGTTTCGAAAACATTCCAGCAGGTAGTTATAACGGCCAATGAAGTTATCAGATAGAAAATTGGGTGGTAAATAAAAACAAGCCGGTCAGAGGGACTGTTGTCAGTATTTCCTTAGCCAGTAGCTCTTAGGTATTAATTCCAGGAATTTTTCAGTGATGGTACTTCCAGCGGTGAAATTTATGAGTGTGTGGGCAATCCACTTGACACTGATACCCATTCACGGCCTTGAAAATGTTCTGTGAATTTTTCAACTTTCGGCCCGACAGTTATTTTCAACTATTTTGCAACATGTTACGATCCACTCTTGAAGCTAAAGCTTGCTTAGTGCATGCGGTTTTGATTTCTCTCAATGAAAGTTCAAAACTATGTCCATGTTCGGGCATTTCGGTATGCGCAATCCCCTCATTTTACGCAAATAAGCTATTCCGTCCGTCCAACTTATCTCTTTCCAACTAGGCTGACGACTGGTTGAAGATTTATACCTTAATGTTGGCTCTTCTTCAGTGTGACGTGATGGTCTCGTCCCCACTGTGTTTCGCGATGCAGCTGACGACCGACGCTTATTCATGCCAGCAGTTAATAAGACGGTATTAGCTCCCGCGAAACTTAATTACTTGTACGTTTAATCTTGTGACATTTAGTTGCCTCAAAACTATCTTCGAAACTAACGTTCTGTTAGCTGTCATTTGATGGTGACACTAGAAGAATGTTTGTAGGTTTCAACACCGGTTTTAACAAAAGTGGAATGGTCGTCTAATTCCATTTTTCTGCAGTTTGGTAATGATTCCACTTTGTTGGAAATATAGGAGATCCGTGTGTTGGTTTGCTTACCGGACGCTGCTGGCCTCGGACACGCGTTCTTAAAATAAAGGAACATTTTTGACAACAATCTGTAACGTGGTATGCTGTCAGATGGGATATCAGATGTTCCAGTAATATCTTACACGATTACCGTAGCCAGGAAAAGCAGACAACGTAAAACGATGTAAAATTCCTCGGCCCTTTCACGACCGGTTCTCATTCTCATTATGCTCTGTGTCCGATGAAAGTAACATCTCATGACCGTGATTTAGAGCTAAGAACTTCGAAATGTTTCCAAATCCGCCTTTTTATAGTCGCTCATTGTACATTGGAAGTGATAAACAGAATAACGATAACAACAATAATAACAGCTAACCAAGGCTTAAATGCTGCTGGCTCAAAAAGCGGCTCGCTGCCGACCTACACACTACTTTTCATCAATACGGTATTTGATCCACGACAATTCCAGTGATGATAAAATTGTATCCGCTGATGAAGGCGGTAAAAGTGCCGTATTTCTAAATGACACTAGTGATTGCAGCGGTCTTAACAAAAGCTATTAGAACGGAGCATGCAAGCTCAGGCCAAGCGGACAAAACGCTATTTTTAAGCTGACTGCCAGCAAAAGTTCTGGTTTTAGTTGTTGCTGATAGTTACTGGCCATTTGCTTCGTTCTTGATCTAGCCTGTTAACCTAAAAGCCAGTTCGATCAACAAAGAAGTTGAAAACGACTGACCTAGTTGCTTTCTCAACAACACATCATCCCAATCGACGACCACCGGTCAACGATGCAACTTATTCGGTTCGCCAGTTGGTAACTTGATTTACTGTCGGTACGACTAACCACAATTTGATCATTTGTTGACTTTAGAAAATACGCCAACCGTTCTGTTTCTCATTCCGTTATCTTGTTACCACAATTTAGGTGCCAATGTTGTCATTGGTGTCCTCAAATTTGTGCCTACTTTACATTGAACACTAAACTATTCCCAGGTAGCTTCTTGTCAAACATGTGTTACACCCTCATACTGGTGTACCTGATCAGTTCAAATAACAGCCACTTTTCGTTACTTAAGTAGACCATCTTTTATGTTTTTTGTTTCATCTCCTCGCTTATTCATTTGTTCCGCTGTTCTTCTGTGATCCTCTTTGCACTTTTCAAGAAAGATATTACAGTCTTGTTAAGATCACTGACATTTCCAAGAAAACGCCGACCGAGCATTTTAGTGATGAAGCAATTCTGTTGTTCGTTCCGGTCCACATGAAAGGCAGATTTTCCACAAATGGATCGCCTTTTAATTAAAACTTTGCCATACTGCTCATTGGCGACATTATTTCAATTTTAAATGGCTGTGTTAGTGGATAACATTGTTGGTTGTTCATGATGTCCCTGTCAAGACAGTCAACCACTGGATATGTTGGCGGACACCAAATACGGGGAGAGGTGAATGGGTAATTCACTCCTAATATACAAATGCCAGGTTCCCGGAATGGCCTTATAGTCCAGTTGGTAGAGTACGTGCTACGTAGGGGCATGTGAATCCTATCGCTGGTTCGAATCCAGTTTAAGGCGGGAGGTTTTACAACTGGATTATATTCCACCTAGTAGGTTTGCCGTACTTTTCACCAGCAGCATCCAATTGTTTATTTCTGAGTAATTTAAATTCAGTTTTTCTTCATCTGTGCTTAATAAACGTGCTATTTTCGACCAATTGCAAAAACAATTCAGTCAAAAGCAATCCGACCCAATTTGCGAGTTAATTATTCATTTGCTGCTGTTCAGTTTCAAAGATTTCCTATAGAACTTTCTGTTAAAACGACAAGTAATTTGGTATAGGCATTTTCAAGGCAGCAGTTGTACATCCGTTCAGAATATTCAGCCTTCATATGCTTATAGTTTTACATGAATGAACTAGTAACGTGGTTCCTGCTGATGATCCCAGCATTGTCTGCATAGAGCGACTGTAAGGGGAGGAAGCGCTTGTTTAAAATTGACCAGTTTAACGCCCAAGTTGAACATCACTCATATGTGATCGCAGTCTTCACATTCTAGTATGCTTTCCAATCAGCCTCTTTTTGAAAAGAACTAGAACCGAGTTTCGCTGTCATTAGAACTCGTCAGTAGTGTATATTCTTGCCACGGCCAGGATTGGAATTCCAGTCAGGCTTTCATGAGGCAACCGTGTTGACCACTGTGCCAGTGGATCGAATTATCATATACGAACAGAGATGGAATTTCTTCAAGCAAAACGTTGACAGGTTGATCAGAAACAATATAACCGGCTTTCTCGTGAGTAGTTTATCGTTCCGCCACTTCAGTCAACTGAAGAATATCTTTCATTTCGCCCACTTCTCATGATTGGGTGAGCGCTTAACTCTGAGACGGAAAAATCACATTTCCGGAACACGTGATTCCCGGCTTTTCCTATAACTTCTACATTGTAGACGCGCAAGAAGGACGCTCGAATACTTGATGTTATCGTGGCCTTGTTTTGGGAGTGTTAGAAAAATCGTTCAATATCGAACTGGTATGGATGCCATGCATACCTTTCCGCAATACTTGTACATCAATTTGTATACAAGGTATTCTGTTATGCTGGCAAAGCTAGATAAACGTTGAGCGGCTACCTTTGTTTGCTGTGAAGCAAGTCGGTCCAAGTAGCGCAGGGGTAACTTAAATGTCCTGATGAATCACTAATCCGGATGCTGACGTATTTTACCTTTATACCCGTTCGTTTAATGTATTGGCGACAGCGTGGATGTAAAATCATCCTGCTTTTTGAACTTTGGATTTAACTGACATTTTAGTTCTTCGCAGTCGGTACCTGTGTCTTATTGGTCACGAGACAGCCGGCTATAAATAACTTTTTCTCTGCGTCTGCACAAGCAAACAACCACTGCTTGTTCCTTAAAGGTTAGGCGCCTTCCACTAAGGTGGCCAGATATAACTTGACCATAAACACGTCTGAGCCACTGTTGTTGAACCCGTGACCATGTTGTCACCGGTGAATGCAGTGGTACGTGTACATGTGACACTGATGCTGTGTAGCGGTATGCCTGCAGTCCAGAGTGAATGGGCTGCTAATCGGATAGTAAGGTCACCAGTTATGTCTGGAACATTTACACCAACACACTTAATTCCCATTTAAGAACAAGCGGTACGGGGGGAGGCCTGCACCGCACTGTGGCTTCGAAGAGAGTTGACACGATCTGTCTATCCGATACTGCTAACATATTCCGTGTATGTGGACTACCGGTATGCACCCATCTAGTTCAAAATGTGCAATGTATGGCCCTAAACTGGACCACAACACAGATATCACAGGACTGGCAGTGCCGTTAGCAGACCCAAAACTTACCATTTGCGTTGTCGTTGCAGAAATTTTGCATTATGATATAACAATCGAGTTCTTCAAGCCTCCTGGTTAGTCACGAGTAAGGCTGACATTATTTAAACATTACTTGTATTTAAGGCAAGTGCTCGATTTAGTAGCGGTGTTTCCTCCTAATCCCAAGGGTTGGAGTCCAGATTCCGTTTCGGACAAGGATAGGCATTATTGGTTGGTAATAACTAGGCTCAGCTTAGAGTCTTATACTTTAATTCGACGTGGTCAAAACGAAAGGTGCATCCGAATGCGAAGACGGCGACCTACATCGCATGTTAGGATGAATCGATGTCATACTACCGTTAGTATATATGGACAAAGCATGTGGTTCGGATCAGTTGTCACCAATGCACTATTCATTCACGAAAGCGAGAGGTTACCAAACTAATTAATTTACGCATCGTGCTAAAATGAGCTAACCTTTTAAAGATGGGAATAATTCTAACGTACGGGTTATCTACAGTGCGTTTGGTCTTAAACTAAATGGCATTTTTATGTAATGGGCACTCATGTGTTTTTCCTATTTTGCATTACACTTTTGTACAGATATCATCATCATCATTGCATTGTAAAGCGCAGTTCATCATGATACAGCCTCAACATGTGAGGTATTCACTGATCCGTAACCATGCACTTCACGACCTGTAGGCTAAACCAGTTTTATATGTCAGTAGTCGTAGTTGGTGAAACATGGCAACAAGGTGAACCACAGCCATCCAAAAAATATGGACTACCGATAAATGCTAACGATAATATAGAGTGCAGTGTACTATCGAATAAATAGTTTCGCTGCACGTTGCGTTTGGTAAGTTATTTCTCTTACTCCTAAAGCTTTTATTTAAACATATAGCGTCTCTTGGATTTCTGTCTTTGTGAATAATTTTGAATATTTACTTGCATAAAATGTCGCCCTCCGCTCAGAATTTGCCCTTGTTGGTTATCAGCGCTCAATAATTTAATTCGTGACAATCCTTCCTCAGTCATCTCGATCAGAAGAAAAAAGAATTCCAAACTGAACCGCACTTGAGTGCTGTAATTAACGAGACTATGTTCCAGATATCAGCACACTAACGGCTTTAGCCTAACTACCCTATCGCATCCAGAAATGAAAGAGGCCAACCTGCAGACCAAGGTGGCGCCATCCTGACCCTTCAATTCACTTTTGTGTTCAGCATATCAGTAAATAGACACGAGAATTGCGTTCTAAAATCTGGGGCATTCACCAGTTTCTATTATCTGCAGCTATAAATAATGACTCCCTTGCACACCAACTCAACCCAAACCACAGTCACTAACGCATGTTCCAAGGGTATCCGATTACCATAATAGAGTTGCCCGATTGCAGAATGGAAGCGTGGCTTGGGTCGGCAAAGATGGCAAACAAGACCGGAGACGCTTGCTCTAATAAAATGCTAATCAACAGAAACTGGAAACCGGTTAGGCACGGGATGCTAAATAATGGAACAAAGTCATTGTGACAGACTAAGGAACCGACAAAAATTCCAGATTTTTTAACGGTAGCCTGTCAAACAAAAGATTCGTTCATTACCACTTTTCGGACATCTTCGGCGGCTTGTCCGCCGACGTATTTGTCAGTGGCGAAACGTAGAATAGTGTTCGCACATACTGGTAGTGGGTCAACTTGGTTTTGTAAACCACAGGAAAAAGCTCGTGCACATTCCTTCCGTGGCGCCACAAAGTTAGAGCGTCGCACACACAAAGTTGCACACTGAGTATGATCATTTATTACCACAGAAAATAGATGAGTAACAGAGATATTTGAGAATGGTCAAACATAATCATGTCTACTGATAACGTACATGCATGGTAGCATCATCGAATAATGGATAGTAATTGAACTTTGTACCAAATAGTTGAATCGGGGTATCTGCAAAAAAGATAATAAGCGGGAAGTGAACACTTTTAGCAATCTTTTCGGGAATTTGACTGAGTGAAGCCAACACTATTACCAGTGAATAAAATTCATACGTCTCATATTTAAAGTCTGCTGTAAGCTATCAGAAAACTGGCACAAAACTGTCTTACGTCTTACAGGACACTCTTTCAGGACACCAGTAGAAATCCTAGTAACTTCATCATGAACGATTACTGAGGAACAAACATCCAATAAGTCAAATCTCCTGGTAACCTGAAACTACTGGATGGCTGCTCTGTCTACCTATGCAAATCGAATGAGACCCAAATCTAGCAGTACATTTAAGTCTGCGAGTGGGTAACAAATATCAGTTCGCTCGAAGCTGTGTCCATGAAGTTATAGCTGACTCATAGCTGTGGTCTAGTAATAGTTCTCTATATTACAATTAAAAATAGATTGCAACTGTCGACTTAAACGATTACAGTGCTAATCCTTCAAATAGTTGCCAAGGTCATCAGCAATATGTTTATTGATATCGTACTTAGGGAATGATAGAAAAAAACTTACCAAAATATTAAGACACGAGTGGAACACAGCCATCTTTACTTGCGAAATTCCAAATACTCCAGTCGGATTATTGAAATCTCATCCTTTCTTCCAAAACGGGTTTTGACCTGGGCAGCGAATCTACGGTCAGACAAGAAATAACCAGCTGGCTTAGGTGTGCATGTTTATGGACTAGAAATGTTCACCTAGTATAGCTCAATATTTACGTATAATTTTCTGACAGTGTATATTGGGTTATACCCCCTTAAGTTTCGCAATCATAAGTTACACGATAACTCACAAATAATTCAAGGTATGCTTAAAAATGTGTTTCATAAAGCTTCCGACCAGAAAATCTGCTGGGTGAAATCAACTTCAGCAAAGCTAGCTATCTGTTGACCGTGAATACTGTTGACATCACGACTTTTTACATTACCTACGACTTACAGTAACAGTCCATTAATGATCACAATTACTTAACAGCCCTTAATATCAGCCAATCGGTTACGGATCTAAAAAAAGGTCTGAGCCGATAGTAAAATAATTATAGCGACCATCCCAGCATGAACAAAGGTCCAGAGACTGTCATCGGTTCATCGGGACTGACACATGTTTACCAAAGGTAACAATGACTTTTGACCTTTCTAGTTTACACCAACTCAGTCCTGAGACTTGTCACTGGAGCCCGCAATCGAAAACACAACCGATTCACAGCCCGGTGAAACGGTCTCGAATCTAGTTGCCGTGGTACTGTGTCATGTAAAATGTGTAAAGTGTTCCAAACATGCTGATTTGTGAATAGAACGAAGATGCCATATGGACAGAAGTATTAGCCGCAAACCAAGCTAATACATCTGATAATATTTTGCAAGCATGTAAACGGTAATACTGAATTCCAGAAAAGGCGTATTCGTATGAGTGATAATAGAATCCAAACAAGACTAACCTATCGTTCCAACTAACGTGGTGAGTAGGAAATTGAGTGATAAAGTGCAGTGCAACAAGTATCAGAGTTGGACACTTCGTTATTAAAGCCATAAGAACTGAACGTGATTTAAGTAGTGCTTCCAGAACTGTACATACGGTCCATTTTGTCTGCACTATTGGTAACCTTTGCACTTCAACGGATTAAATGTGTCCAGCAATTAGCGTCCAATTTGTAAGATAATTTGATCGGATCACCCTCAAAACGCCTTTTTGGCATAGCTGAGACAAACAGAAGATAAGACCGAACGAATAAACGGACCTTACGGCAGAATCAAATCAGTCTGCATAGATGTAGGTCTGCTTATGTATATGTGCCTCGTATGATCGCACAATATGATAATCTATGTCCAGGAACCAACGTAAGCATATAAACCAGCCAAATTCATCGAGGGGTTATGAGAAAAAATGTTAATGATTCGAATATGACTCACCTTCTAACTTAAGTTGACGCATTTTTGTTAGCGATTTCCCACGAGGTAGGACATAAGGCAAATCTGCCTTTGTTTTGCCCGCTATCGGCGGTGTGACGGACGTGCACAATGGTACTCGATCGTGTGAGTGATGGCCCATTGGTGTTGTGAAAGAAGGCTGTTTTGCTGGGCTATTGTATGGGACACGAATTGTTCCCCCTAGCAACCGCTCATTCAAACTACATGCACTTGCGTTTGCTTGTTTAGTGCACTCCAGTTCATTATCTGACTGATTGCATGTGTTTTTGAATGATACTGACTCTCGACAGCTTTCCGTGTATGACGCTCGTCGTATTCTTGCACGCCAAACCCGAAACAGAGTGGGCATGACTAAAGGTTGAATAAAATCATTTTCTTTGTTTAGAGGTATGTTCAACTTCTTGTCGTTTCTGTTACGATCCAACTTGTTTTCGATTTTCCGATGATTTACTTGACTCAATATTTGCCTTTCTGTTTTATCCATTTTGTTTGGAGTTGGTGGAGGTCTGGGTATTTCTGGGACTTCGTGTTGTTTCAGACAGCTGTCAGAGTGATACCTGACACTGTGATAAAATGGAGGAATATATTCGTTTTGCAAACTGACGGCTTCCCAAAACCATTGTTGCGCGTCACATTGGTGAGGTAGTAAACAACAAGAGACGGAAAGTCGTTTGTCAGTGAGAAAAATGTCATTCCCCTTCGTTGTTCCACTACTTGCTCTATTCTGTTGAATATTTTTGCTAGGACAAAGAGACTTCACGTCAAAACTGTACACGCGGCGCAATCGTTCAACGCTTCGCTGACATGCTTTGCTGGCTTCCGCTAACCGTTCCATTCGCCTGAGATGGAGATCCAAAACCCCAAGCGGTTTGTTTTCTAGAGATTCGAACAAACAGCACATTGGTGGTCTCGATACTGGTTGTTGGGACATTGAGGAGATTGTGAACAAATTAAATTTTGGAGCAAATATCCCACCGTTGTTTTGATTACACTAAACTGACCATGCGGGACACGTGCCGACTGATAGTTGGATGTCCATTTTGTTCTTTCATTCGATTGGTGCGCAGGCTTATAGGCGTGTGGCTTGCGTCAGCCAATCACATAGATGGATCAGGCATGAGTGAAACATGATGTTAACAAATGGGGTAATAACACTGTCCAATCACAGCGAGCGCACACACGTGCGTACGTACATAGTTCTAAGGTCTTGTACCCCGCCTCGCGTTGTGCTTTCACCCCGTGCAGAAAAAGGGAAGATAGAAGAATGCTTTCCTTTTACATAGAACATAAAGGAATGAGTGATTTGGATTGTGGTCGTTACTAGACTAGCGACTGCACAAGGCCAAAAATAAAAGCGGTTGTTCTTTTTTAGATAAGGATATATCAAACCCATATTCCTTCAATAGCGATCTGGTTGTATTGTTGATCTAAATTCTCCAAGATTATCTACATCACTTACCAGTACTATTGTTCGTTGCTCCATTTGACATTTATGGAGTGTTTCCCTTGAAACCACATTGATGACCAAACACAGCGTGGCTAAATTCACAAACGGACTGTACGACTGAACGTGTTCACGACTTGTTTCTGTTACAAATGCGTAGTTTAGCAGATTCGATAATCATAAGAAGACCGAACTTTGAAAAATGAGGGCTCCTGCCGGATTCGAACCAGCGATAGAAACAGCATACTCAAACGTAGCAGACGCTCTGCTATCTGAGTTACGTAGCCATATTGGGAGCCCAGAAATTTGACATTTGAACTCTATTACCATTGTCTTATATAGAATCCACCAAATGAATAGGCCGATCGACTGCTCCTGCACGGTATCTGAAACAGTTCACTATGTGATACCTTTCCATTTCTCATTAGTGGCGTTGGTTGATTTCAGCCTAAGCAGGTCATATCTGACCTCATTGAAACAGCATTTTCAGTCGACTAATTTCAAAATGAAGCGCTAGAATCGCGTTTCGTTCTTGCTAAGACTCAGAAGCAGGGTAGAATATTTACACATAGTTAGTTGGAGAAGCTTGCAAAGTGAAGTTGATTACATACACACACGATGGACCCTTTATGTCAATGAGAGCCGAAAATCTTTCCGACGTCACTGATGACGTAGATTGGCAAGGACAATATGTGCCTTTGCTATTCTTCTTCAAACCTTCACAGTAGTAGTGGATGGATAAACTCTACCATTCGGTTGACGGCCATGGTCTTCAGAAAGTGTCACGCTCATTACTATCTAATCGTTGGCGACGGATCTTGGAACATCGGCACTGTTACAGACAGCCGACAGTCGTGGTCTTTCTGGACCTGAAGGCTGCCTTCGATTTAGTTACTCGTAACGTTCTCTGGAGCTGCCTTCTCCGCAAGGGAGTACCAGAGAAATACGTGAATCTACTGAGATCACTGTACGCTCACTCTGCAAGCAGGGTGAAAGTTTATGGACAACTGTCTCGGGCGTTCATCACTTCTAGTGGTGTTCGTCAGGGGTGTCCGATTTCCCCCTTCCTGCTCAATTTTGTCATAGACGAAATTCTGGAGGGTGCGCTTCGGGAATACAGTGGGCTTGGGGTTGAGCTTCTTCCTGGCGCTAGATTGACCGATCTGGAGTACGCGGACGACATAGTCTTATTTAGCCCCTCTGCTGAAAACATGCAAACCATGCTGGACAGGTTGAGCGACCGGGCTGGTGTGTATGGAATGCGCTTTGCACCTCCAAAGTGCAAAGTGTTGCTTCAAGACTGGGGCACTTCGACTCCTATTTTCTTCATTGCAGGTAATCCGCTTGAGACTGTGGACAGTTTCACATACTTGGGTAGCACTATCTTGTCAGCCTGTAATATTGCTGATGAGATATCAGCGAGGATCGCAAAGGCACGAGTTGCCTTTGCCAAACTGCGTCATCTGTGGCGTCGAAAAGACGTCCGGTTGTCGCTGAAAGGAAGGGTATATAATGCCTGTGTGCGTTCCATCTTGCTTTATGGTTCGGAAACGTGGCCTGTTCACAAAGAAGACATCAACAGGCTTGCTGCGTTTGACCATCGTTGTCTCCGCGAATTGGCCCATATTAAGTAGACTGATCGCGTGAGCAATGTGGCAGTTCGCCGGCGCGTATTCCGGAACGCTCGGGATGCGCGATCAATTGGTCAGCTAATTACGTTGCACAGCTTGCGATGGTTAGGTCACGTACTCCGTATGTCATCTAATCGTTTACCTTACCGGGAATTATATGCTGAGGCCACCAACAGTTGGATAAAACCGCGTGGTGGTCAAGCAACAACGTGGTCACGAAATATGAAGACCCTGACTGCTTCATTGAGCAAAGTGGGTAGGTGTCGCCTGCCTGGATGGGATCCTCGTGATCACTCAAACCGTTGGTTAGAGACGCTATCCGAGATGGCGATGTGTCGCAGTCAATGGCGGACCTGTATCCATACCATTTCTAATTCTTCCTGTTAGTCTTCTCTCATTAATTTTCAGCCTCCTCAGTAACGTTTTCTTCTAGGATGTTCTACGTCACTGTTGGGGTGAACGGCGGCCCGAGCCACAGTACCTTTTGGTCAAGCTCATGGCTGTTTTGATGATGATGATGATGATTCAACCCAGATCGCATCTTCCCCTGATTCTTTATTCGTGCCATCCAGCTCAGATGTAGTTTGTTTCGGACTAAACTCCGAAATTCACGAGGTGGCCGAAGTGACCACTCAGTTCTCTGCCGTGGCAACTACGGTCAATCGGAAAGCCTTGCTCATATTCTACAATCGTGCCGTATCACCCATGACGTACGTTGTGCCCGACACAACCGTGTGGTCAAAGACCTGGCGAAACGACCGTGCAATTTGGGCTATACAGTCTTCGAGGAGTTGCAAGTAGCAATGGCAGGCTCGTTCATCAAATCCGACGTAGTCGTGGTTCGTAACGGCGCTGCTGTGGTGCTTTACGTCAGTATAGTGGATGATTACCGAAGCCAATTGTCCTGGACATACAAGATTGTGAAGTACGGGACCGAATCTCATAATGCCGCCATTCAGTCGGTCCTCCATACTTTGGGCTGTGATGTGAACTCTGTTTCTCATTCACCTGTGATCATCTCTTTTCACGGTGTTATATTTCCTCCTTCAAGTAACGTTATTCTTCGACCGGGGCTGCCCTCCTACGCAGTCACGGTTTGACGTCTAATGCCTGCTCTAGGTTCCCTAAAAACCTACGACACATTTATGTGGGGAACTTGCCGTGAACTGTTGCTACCTCTCTGACAGTTGTCTCACTATGAAGGACATTTTTCTGTCCCGACGCGTGAGCCTTGACTGTGATAGCACTTCTATGCCCTGAAGAGCTTTTGATTTTGTGAGACTGACCGTTCACCTATTTTCGTTTTATTATTTTTCGTGTATTTTTTAAAAATTCTAAAACTGTTCGGTATATACGCCACAAATAATTTTTCATTTGATGACTGGCCCATTAACGCTTGTTATTCTTGTGAGAAGACTTGTCAGCTGTTCAATGTTGCTAACTACGCAACGTCTCACATTCGACACAGCCTGTTTTCACACTCACCTTTTTACATATCTGTTGCTTAATTTCGATATCACTGTTTGTTCTTCCCTTGAACGAAGATATGTATATTGCTCTTCAAAATAAACGATATAGTGGTAGTAATAGAAACTAATGAGAAATTGTCGTTCAATGGAAACCGGAATATCTCTACTACAGTGTTGGCCAAGATAGTGGAGAAAACCTGAGGCAAATGTTCGAAAACTCTCGCCTTGTTTTTAGACAAAGAGTTAACTCGCTCCTGACGATTTCGAATAATCAACCCAGTCGCCTATAACCGATGATGCTAATAAGGCTGATTAAGATTGCTCAAGAAATCGTTAGGAGAGATTGTCGAAATGAACAAGATTCATTGATGAAAAATACAATATAAACGATCCCCAAACTTGAACGTAAATTGGCCAGATACTCAGAGTATCCCGAAGAGAAGCGTCCAAAATGGAGCAATCTAAAGCCGACCTCTAAAAACGGCCGCTAGTCAGTCGGAAGCGGGCTCATTAGAGCAGTCAGGTATGAATGAAGGTGAGGACCTGTCGGATAATACCAAACCAGAAAGTCGTAGTTCTAACCAAGTATAAAACAGAACGCATCTTGTGCGTGTATCCATTTGGCGACGCTTGTCATAACTGTTCACTGCATGCAGCAAAATAGACAAAGTAAGAAGAAACTTATTACCGAATTTCTACATGCAAACAAAACGTGAACCAACAAAGTCAACATTCAACTTGATCCCAAACAGAGAACAACAGACGTGCCAACCAACAGACCCTAGTTCTTCGAAACCTTGCATGAGAAACGGTACCAAAGAGCCTTACGAGTAACCCAGTAAAGGGCGGTCTTTAGGTCTAGATGGTTTATGACCTTCGACTACGTACAATGCTGCTGATTCATGGCTCATCTCAGTACAAACATGTAGTCAGTACGTCCTCGACCGGAATGGGATCCTGTTTGCTATTCATGAATCAGGTTTTTCTTTGGTTCGTTGAATAGCAAGGAGGGGGCGGTGACAAGGAGGATACCTCTGTGTTGGACGCACTGTGATCCTCCTTTTGAAGAAAGGAATAACTGATGAGTAGTAGGGGATTTTGATTTTCATATAGACTGAACATCACCAAAATTGATCGCAGCTGCCGCATTCCCACAGACTTTCCAATCGGCCCCTTTCGAAAAGAAGTACTAGACTCGAGTTTCGCTCTCATTAGAGCTCGTCAGTAGTGCATATCATCGCCACTGCCGGGACTTTAACCACGGACATGTTGTTCATGAGGCAACCGTGTTTACCACTGCACCATTGACCTCACATTAGGCACGACCGAATTATCATATGTGACCGCTCAACCACTTTCGCTTGTGAGTAATGGTAGTGATGTTCAACCTATATGAAAGGAATAACTGTTGATAAGCTCTAATCACAAATTATCTTTTCCACTTTTCTTACACTGAGAAAGTTGTTCCCTTTGCAGTTTGTGAATACTACGGTGTGGATGTGATACTGACACAGTGGATAGCCCCAGCTGCAACCAGCTCTTTTCATGTCACTCACCAAGGCGTAAAGTCAGCAATTATTTTCTGTCCAGGTTTGATGGGTGTAGTACAAATTCAGCTCGTCATTTGCAATAGCCCACAAATGAGGTCTGACTTGAGAACTGGTAGGCTTGGGACACCAGAGCGACGTTTCTGTTTCTGCTGTCTGTCCCACTACGCAATTGCAATCCACATAGGCTGGACCACTCTGGCGATAAACAGAGATAAAAAGAAAACCAAGTTATATATTCTGAAAATTTAGAAGAGACTCAATTGCGAAAAATCTGTACTTCGGCTGGATTCGAACCAGCGACAGAAACACCATGTCCAAGCGCGGCATGGTCTTTCTGTCGCTGGCTCGAATCCAGCCTAAGTCCAGATTTTTTCGCAAATAGGTCTGTATTAAATTATCAAACCTGCCAAACTACTTATCAGATATTCTGAAAAGACGTCAGTCCGTTGAAAGCGTCATCGTTATAGTATGAAGGACAGAGTGTAAAGCTCAATTTAGACGTAAAAGAAACTTTGGAATGATTAGCACGAACCGTCTAGCGCATGTGGACCACCATCGCAGGATTGGTTACCACTGTCTGATAATTAAATTATCCTAATGAACTGAACTGCACTAATGACTTGGAGAAGTGGCGAGGACTGTCAATATTTGGTTTCCCAAAACTGACAGTTCGGCCAATGTGCCACAAACTAGATAGTGTAACTGGAAGGAGTGGTTGTCAGGTCATTACTGTAAGGGGAGCAAAAACTAGACAGGATCAGTTCATTCCGGAAAGGTGTGAAATAGACGGAACATCACGAACAGCATCCCTCCACATCCCCGAAATATTAAGATGTCCTCATCTCAAGTGTGTCTGTGTGCGCGCGCGCCGTCGGTGTGAGATCTACGTCAGGTCAACAGCACGTGCTACAAAATATGCTCAGCTTGACCCAAATAGGAAGTGGCCGTACCTTCCAGCAGTAGTCTTTACCGGAAGGAGCACATATGTGTTCGAGCAAGTGGGCATTCGACTGATCGACCATCTCCGACTTAGGGCAGATGTAGGTAATTATTTTTTTATTACACCCAATCCGTTTTATGTATTAAGCACAAATGGGTAGAACATTTTCTTTCGGATCAATCCAAATGAAGAAAGTTGGAAACTGAGCAAAGAAGAGAAAATTATTGAAACAGAAAAACCAAGCATTTTCAGCCACAACTTCGCTATTGCCTTCGATACTGTCATAGCTGAGAGCGTTTTTAGCCAGTGCTGCGGCTGTTTGCGTGGTCCTCAATCTCCTATGTTGCGCCTCTCAGGTCATTCATATTCCGTGGCCACATCACCAACCGGTCACCTTGTGACCTCCTCCGACTAGCAGTATGTACCCTGAACAATCCACGGTGTGGAGAACGTTCAGTCACCGCACAGTATTTGATCCACCTCGCGTAAAGTGTGAATTATCACCATCTGGGCAATTGGCCACCAACATGAAGATTTGCCAGTCGTAAATCGGCGGACTGCTGCTTTATCCTTATATATATATATATAAAAGGATAAAGCATATATATATATACAATCACCTGGTCACATTGGCGGTCCAAATAAAGTTCATTGTCTTTACACGGACTCTCCGTAAGTTTGCGTTTCGATTCACAGCGGTTGCCGTATTGGAAGCCAGACGGCATCGATCAGTCATCATCATCATCATCACAATAGCCATGAGCCTGACCAAAAGGTACTGTGACTCGGGCCGCCACTCACCTCAAGAGTGACGTGGAATATCCTAGAAGAAAACGTTACTAAGAAGGTTGAAAATTATTAAAACAAGACTAAGCGGAAGAACTAGAAATGGTATGGATACAGGTCCGCCATTGACTGCGACACATCGCCATCTCGGATAGCGTCTCTAACCAACGGTTTGAGTGATCACGAGGATCCCATCCAGGCAGGTGACACCTACCCACTTTGCTCAATGGAGCAGTCAGTACCTGCTCATGAGCCCTCTCGAACTGAGAAATCCATCTATGATTTATTTATTGTGTTCTGTTTGACCAAATTTTCCAAATGGTTTAAGCAGCTGATAAGTTTTCTTCCAGGTTCTCATTTGCATCATATCAGTGCCGCCTGAGCAGGCTACTCGTTTGTGCTGTTTGATAAACATTTCGTATAACCCTGTCGACCATTTCCATTCAGCCAGTTTACAGATGAACACCTCTTCTTCTAGCCCATTTACAGAAGCTGACCGGAGTATTAAACCCTAAGACACAAACGATCATTCGCTGAGGTCCAACAGAGTAAACCTTGTTTTGCCCTAGAACTCATGTTGATTCCCACTGTAGCTTTCGGACGAGTTTTGACCTAGCTGTCACCAGAGACCACGAGAACGAACCTTTGCTCCGTAATACTACCCAAAGTCGGCTCCAAAGGAAAAGCAACGCAAGGTCGTAAGTAGGCGCTTCGTGGGCAACAAAGATCCGGTTTTAGACTCAAAAGAGTGCTCTCTAAAACAGCCTGCTGACCTCATAGTATGAGCGTGCGAGAATTGAAAGCGCCGATGACACCGGTTGTTATGAGTTTTGGAGAGTAAAAGTGCAAACAAAGAAAAGCGGGAAAATTAAATTGACTGATCTATCGAAACAGCGATAAATTCAGATAATTTCCGGTGGTTTATACTACGGACTGGTTTGTCGTGAGCAACCCGGCGCAAAGCCGCTGGCACAAAATCATGGTCTGCGAAACAACAGGATATGTGATCGTCTTTAGGAAATCCACCTGGCGTTACTGACTCAAAAGTCTGGTTCACTGGGCAGGGCACAGCGAACAGGACATTACTGTTTGATTATGATTAATTCTGTGTAAACTAGATGTGTTAAAAGCCATAGCAGGGATTTTGGATCTAGCTGATCGTTCGGTAGTTAGGCAATCGGAATGCTATATGTTTGGAGATGCATTTTATACTTTCTTTATTCGGATGATAGCAGTGATTCACCCGAGAAGATCATCGTACTGTATGATCAAGGGACTATATACTGCCGTCTAAACAATTCCACACAATCATTAATGCAGAACGCAACCCGGGCGATCCCGCTGCTTTCCACCCGACAGCCCTGTCCCCGCCGGCCTGTTTGGCACTACTGAATCCGAATAGGCCCGAAACGCCGCACTAGCACAGAGTGCAAATCCAACCACCAATACAAGATAGAAGAGGAGGCAAGGAGATAGTGCTTTGACGTGCTTTCATAGTGCGAGTGGCTTTAATCTTTCCCAAAATCGCTATGATGATATGCGTGAAAACGAGTTGTGTAAACGTGAAATGAGGATTACCCTACAGCCCACAACTGCCCGTTGGTCATATCCAAAATTTGAGCACAATCTGCACCAGGATGCACTTTAATGATGAACAGTTGTTTGAATAGACACATCTTGCTGACTGTTTATTGATGACGGATGCGAGTGTACGAGCATGTCGCGTCGTGGTACGGGAAGCCATTATCAGGAAACAACTATTCTATCACTATTGTGTGAATTGTGTATTAAATAAACCATTATCCACGTTCAGCCTGCAAGCTGTTATCATCATGTCATCGGCGCGCTACCAACTTAGTTTAACTTAGTTTATGGAAGTCACTGACACTTCATGCTTAATTGGCCATCCAGGTTGGTCAGTCATGCGTCATGCGTCTGACCGGATATTATGACTGACATGCATTGGACGTGCCTCAGTGATCACTGAAAAATGCTAATTATCACCCTCTCGTTACACCCCCCCCCACATGCGGTGCGTGACCGGTGGGCATTAAGCAGTCAAGTCTCAGACACAGCGACGGTAGATGATGAGGTCAAGTGCAAGTGCAAATGACCTGCTTGGACAGGTGTCATATCGGTCTATTCGGTCGTCAGAACAGAGCCCGGGTTCGCCGCTGGTTTATTCGCTGACCTCGCCTGTGTTGTAAAGTAATGTCTGATGGTGATAGGTTTGCGGATTCGAATAATAAAGGTGATTTCACTTGATGGTAGTAGAGGTCAACTTTCCTTTGCTACGGCCTACGTACAAAGGCATGGTTCGAACTAACAAGATTGTCAAAAGTTCAGCACAGCGTACTCAACCAGCATTTTCATAATATACGAGAAAGACTGTCATGTGAAAACAGCAAGCTCAGCGAGATATTGTAATATATTTCAATGATGCTGAAACGAAAACGGACAGCAAGACCTGATACTCAGCTTTGAATGAACCCAAGTGTCTTCGGTTCTGGATTCAAGTAGATTCGAGTAAGGGATGATAACAACACACCACTGCTCCGTATATGATGCAGTAGTGAGGCCTCGCCGTCCTGGTTGATAGCGCCGAACCTAGGGCGCCCCAGCTAATTCACTGTCAATAGGTTCACCGTTCGAAACGTTGGCCCATATGTCAACGGGTTCCAACGGGTTCTTCGGCAGAGGAAATTATATCGTTTGTACGGTTACCTTCCCAACTATGTGATTTTAAGAGGTCCAGGTAATTAGCAGTCACTGTCTTGATGTAACTGTCGAACTGACTCGTTATTCCCGGTACGGTGAATGGCTGGAACAGTGAGTGGATGTAAAATCGGACTTTCGTCCCCACAACTGGGATATTTTCACTGGTTTGCGGGGGGAACCCAGGGTTTAGAATTTCTGCTGTGGACAAAGTGGAAGGGATTTTCAGTTTAACCAGTAAGTTACCAGCAAGTTTTGACAAGGATTATAAGAGCGTTCTGTCAAGGTATGGGGAAGGTCTTGGATTTTTCCAATCCTAGGGAAGGGAACACTGTTTTTGGTTGATGATAGTCATGGGAAAGACTAAACAACCATAGCCAACCAAGTCCTCGTAGGGACTATAAAATGTTCCCAGACAAACCTGGTCTAGTTACAGGTGCAAATCGTGGTCTGTCCGTCCCGATGAGGCGAAATCCTGAAATGCTGAAAACAGTCAGTTTGGCTAGTCTGGAAAGCAACTATCGAGTGCCAAAAGAGAGAGAGAGTAAAAAAAAAACAATAAAACTGGGAGGCAGAAATGAATATGAGGAACAAACTGTAACAGATTGACTGAGGCTAGAAATGACGAACCATTAAGGTGAATCTACCGTAGTGATAATAAAAGGATAAGGCAAATCTAAATAAATATTGAGATTCGACTGGTAAAAGCAACATCTCCGAGCGTTTATCGATGCTTTTAGGTGCGTCTGTGAATGTCACTGTAATTGTAAGAACAGTCCACTTTGGACAGCCATTTACCAAATGGGTTCCTGATTGTTAGAACTAAAGATTCAGAAACGGATACGAAGGTAACATTCTCGGTCACTAATCTCGCTGACTAGAATCCAATCAAAATGCAGTTTTCTCCTACTTCGTTCTTTTAACCATTCTACAATTATCGGATCCGTTTGGATGTTCCGCCTGTAAATTTGTGATGCCCCCAACATTTGACTCATTCACACAAACAATAAAATTGGACCGGATTGGATGGCTATGAATTTGTCCTGAAGAACAGTTACATTCGAACAAACTTTTACCTGAGCACGTGTTATCTCACGCCTACAGATGATTGGGTGACCACATATGCATTTGCTATTTTTCCAGAGGTTGTTTAGTATAACCTCCGTCATGTCAAAAGTAGTGGGAATACAAGCGATCGGAGATAACTGGGGAGATTGTTACGCTATGCAACTGTATGCACACTCAGGGCTATTTATCCAGGCCAATGTGCACGACTTAAATGACGGATCGCTGTCTGGTTTTTGGGACACAGATATTGGGCAAGTTATATTCGGTGCAACTATGTAAATTGATACACTTAATCTAGTCTCCAGAGTAGTTGAGGCGTAGATAAACTCTTCGCCATTCGAGATATGTGGGACAAGTGGGTGGAGCGCTTACCAGTGCTAAGCACTCCCATTCTCGAGGTGAATGTTGGCGAGTGACTGACCTCCTTCAGAGACCGTTGGTCTTTTCGACAGTGTTCGTCCAACAAATCTGTAAGTATGGAATCAAATCCCGAGTGGTATGGGATTCAAGAAACAACAGACCTGGGACATACAGCTGATGACTCTTCTGAGAGCAACCCATGAATGTTAGAAGTGAACTTGGCGGAGATCCCACAGTGCACTATGTAGTGTACAGTTAATTTTAAATGTTGTGCAAACTGAACGAGGAGTTGCTAAGATAAAAATCAACTATGATGGATACGGAGGAAAACCAGAAACAGGAGCTTTTGGTCATAATTTTCATGACGAAGAAAAGACTTATTCTTTTACTCAAAATGTTCATCACAGATATCACTACACTTGTGTTTTACTTCTCGAAACAGCACGCCGTTGTAGATTTGTTTAGCAGTTCATAAAAATATGCGGTTGATTATAGCAGACAGGATAAAAAGACAATCGGTATCCTCCACCACACTGGGGACCAGGAAGGAAGTGACATTTTAGACAAGGCCACCAAAACATGGAGTTGTAGGCGAAAAGAAACTAATTATCCCTGTTCTATAATACGCTTGTTGTTTTGACTTACAAACCCAGGTGTTCTGGACCAAATTACTCACATAACAGAATATTGTTCATTCCATAAGCAGAATCTGTTTCAACAATAACTAAGGAAGGGTCTTGCAGACTATACATTTATAGAAGAAGCGGTTTTCGTAAACGACGATCTTCTACAGATTTGTCAGTGGTTCATTCTACATCGGATAATTCAACCAATAGCATACGAGGTGGAGATGCCAGGACTATATGTTTAAGACTAATATGGCAGGTGTTAAGTGCAAGCAATGTTTGCAACTCCCACACATACACTACCATACACTGTAACTCCTACTAAAACTGGTCACAGACTTTTACCTTTTCCTGTCATTCTGCAGCACAAATCGATGGTGACCTGCAACACAAACGGCGTAACCCATCTGTGTTCGTTGCACAAAGGTTAAGAAATAAGCACGGGTTGGTCTGTGGTCACAAAACTCCATTCAGTTTGCACTGTTTTGACTCAGATGGCCGTTTATTCTAGCGTCCCGATTTTCAAACGGTACAACTAGGAAGTCGAAAGCCGGAAGGCAGGTGTTCTTGGAAGCAAGTGCTGTTCAGTGGTTTTTACACGAAAACAAAGCCGATTCCAAAGAAACTGACTGAGGTGCGGGGAAAAGAATGTGAAAGAGCCATTCTGCAAGTACACACCAAAAAACCAGGAAGCCGACTGTGTACGGAAAATTCTTCCGACCTCGACATTTAAACGATTGTTAGGAGGATTGAACGTCATTTGGGAGTGCAGCTGCCAAAATGCTATCATCAGCGAGGATGTGTTTCGTAATCATCGAAATAGCTGGGACTTATTGTAGATCATATTCATGGTACTCAAGTCCGTGGGCTAATTCCTATGTTTGTGGCCAGTAAAACTTCACACTCGAAATCCAACGTCACCGAGCAGAGTGGTACTGTATGAGCCATTTAAACTGTATGGCATAGGGTATGGCATATATTCTCATATTTCGCTTTATTTTTGTATACAGTCTACACCAGTTGTACTTGTATAAAGTGAACTCCACTTCTTTGAATGGATTCCATCTAACAATACACTTTTGGTGGGCCCGTCTCGTTTCCTTGGAGTCATGCTCAGCCTAGATCGGGATTGCCTATAGTGAGCCATTCAACGACTGCATGCTGAAGTGACTGTGTTTTTATCTTTGTATAGGGCTAGTCCTCTACACTGGCGATATTGGAAAATTAAAGTAATCAGATGTGATTTGGCTGGTCGCACTGTGGTGTTTACCGAATATAATGTCAATTTTCGGGGTTTTAAAATGAAAACGTTTTATTATGAACTCTCATTGCTAATAACCTCCAATTAACGTGTGCTGTTTATGTCACGAATGTTAAAAGGTGACGTCATTTGTTCACTTAATATAAAACGCCTACTGGCTGTCCGTCTCACGGATAATAGTTTTACGCTCCGGTAACAACATCGTGGCACAGTTTACGTAATTCCACTATTTTCCCCAGAGATCACATGTATACATCATGGGTAAAACCCTGGTTTCAGTTGAGCACGATCACGAAGGATGCTTGACCTGGCGGGAGAGTGAAAACCGTATTGTTTTAGATTTAGGTTATGTGCCTCATTGTGAACAATAGTCTGGTGGTCTTAAATGTTTTAACTGATAGTCGTTAAAATTCATATTGCACATCATGTGATCAAATCAATATGATTCCAGTGTTCGGTAAACTGTCATCAGGGCATTAAACGACCGTACAAGTGAGTGTAACTTTTACGATATATCTACTGGACAAACCAGAAGTGTGCTCTATGTCACTGTGTTTTACAAACTGGCAATCTGTCTCAATCTATAAAACTAATCTGACCCGTACCAGGGAGTCCAGATAATTTTATTGAAATGGTCTTTTGCATCATTTTCAAAATTAAAAAAGATACCGCACAGTAGATGTTCGATGTAAGAGTGATATATATCTTTTCAAATCTTTATCTCATGAAGGGTAGTATTTTGGAAAATAGAGATGTAACAAAAGTACTATACATTGTAAAAGGTTCCAACTTCCCAATGACTTGCTCAGCTACAACCGAAAAACCAGGTTAAAATACTGGGAATGACCAGAAATCAGCACTGGAAGTAGGGTAGACGCTAGTTCAAGTGGGGTGGCTTATTTGGAAGCACGTCTCCGCTGTGATAACATGCGTACGTTTCAAGTTACTTTACCGCTTTTATGGTTTGTAAGTGCTTTACCTAACTTACGCTTGAACTTAATGTTAATTTTGTTGAGGAAAGACATCCGATTAAAACAATCTAGCCAAAATCTGTGCAGATCCTTGTAAGGTTACTAATACATCAGCCAAAACTCAGCAACGCTAACAAGCCACGTCAATACGTCTAACTACGTACCAAAAAAAATGTATACGGAAGTGGATGAGAGTACACCAGCTAGAATTTTGAATCCGGAAAGACACCGCATTGGTATGAGCGATGTATCACTGTTGACCTCCTGTCTAGTTCTGGCCATCGTGGAAGCATCTCACTCCCGTACACAAGCATGATGTTTCTACACAACCACTTATTAAGTAGCACATTAAAGTTAGTTTTATTACGTCGTCTTATGTGTTCAACACAACCATTTTAGGTACCTTAAGAACTCTGCACTCTATGACTGCATAAACACACTTCCACTACGCGATCATGTATCCCTATCGAAGAGTTGGTGTTATGCCATCTGATCAAAATGATCATGTAGATGGGATTCATCAGGAAACCATTGTGCAAGAAGAAGATGAACTGGAAATTGGTTTTCATGAGTCTGGTGAGTTACCCAAACCGCTGATCCTGTGTTGCAACAAAATTGATCTGACTCACATAAATGGGATATTGGCGATTGTCTACACTGTAACAGGTGTTATCTTACTAATTGTAACATCGTCAGTACATTCTTTTAACCCTATCACAAATGGTGTGAAAGCTTGTCGCATTGGATATTGCTACACGAGAGCAATGGTTTCTTCGCTAACACATCCGTTCTATAAACATTATCAAAGCGGTGCGTTCCATCCGTACGAATGGAGTGTAGCTCTGGCAGCCTTCACGCTGATATTCTACGGCTTGCTGGTCTGGAGTAAACTAAGTGTCTGCGTGATCAATATGGGCCATATTCTGAACTGGATAACGTTTTCATGTCTCACATACACGGCGGCGAGTTCGATTTACCATTTGAATGACCCATTCTTCAAAGACTTCACGGACCCCCCATGGTTTACAGGAATGTTACACACCATTTTTGGGCCGGTTTTATTTTGGTTTCTGGCCCTGTGCACTTTATTTCAAGCCTTGTTAAACATACGAACTCTCGTCGTCCATAATTTGGACTATTATCCTGAAATTGCGAAGTTCACACTTCAACAGATTGAGGATTCACCTAAAACTGATGACACTATATAGTGTTGTTAACACCAACCAGTAAAATGTATTTCCGTGCATCATACACAGAAGACAGAAGTTATCACTCAGATTGCTTGTTTTGTTTACCAGATTCATATTATGGCGTTCAACATTACAATAAGCTTAGAAATTTAAAGAAAGTTTAATACTGGAGGAGGAAGTAGTTTCAGTATTTTCACTGACATTTCGTGGATAGATCAGTTCATTTCCGTGACCTGCTCTCGACAGTCGAAAGGACTTCACTGCGGAAGTAAACCACTGACGTCCGTGTTCAGCCGGTAATGGATAGAAAGAAGATGAGCCAAATAAGGACAGCAGGTGGTAGAAGTCACGTGTATAAGGTGTCGAACAAACAGGGTAGGGTCTTTGCTTCTTCTCCCCTTTGTCGTTGATGACCGGAATACGCCATCGTTCGTCGCTGATGCTAAGAGCTATACAACCAAGATAACAAGAAGAAAAATTGGAACTCATTATCTGCACCCTCTAGCAAGCAAGCATTTGGTGACAAGATTCTCATACTGTGTGGCATCGACGACGCAGTTTCTTTTCGGCGTTCACTGCACAGTCTCAGCGATTATCCTTTCTTCACTAATTACTCGGTCAAACAGCAACAACATCTATACCACTGAACCTGTTTTTCTGCCATACTGCTCAATGTTCCAAGTCAGAGGCAGAGCGGAGCGCGAGGACTACAGCCAGGCAGATGAAAACGACTTATAGTTTCCAATTTATTGGCGGCCGTTTTCGGTTAGCTTTTCCACCTACCTTGTCTCACTTAGCTTAAAGCTCACCGAAAGATGCACGGCTTGGTAAACGATGGGTGAAAATTCGCAGTATGTGATCCAACCGTCTGAAGTATATTTTTAGGAGTAGGACTAGCGATCTTGCCCGACTCCCAAATTTATAACAAATCTCCCTACCTGCCCCCCTTTGATGTTATTCGACTCACGTGAATGAGCGTAAACGGTGAAGTTCGAAGAATTTGAGATGGTTTAGTTTCACAAGCTTTATCGACAATGTCTCACAGCTATAAAGTGGAACTGTACTGGCTGCTGTTGTGTAAATGCTGGCCGGAAGGTTAACTAAAACAACTTTTGACCAACAGCGCTCCAAGTTGTCTAAAACCATCCCGAACATAGAAACACAAGCTCCGGTTTCAATTCCTGCGCTATCGTCATTCGAGGTATGACGTCTTAAGTGCAAGAAACTCTCCAAAATGTTATTATCCGGTCCAATGCAAGCGTCCTAATGCAGCTTTGAAATGACACTTTGCATTCTGGAGCTGCGAAACACATCCCACATGACCGGACAGAACGGAAACTATTGGTCGAAGTAATCTGTCTAGTGGAAATTGTCGTACAATAGGCTATTTTCGTCATCCTAGTCTAGGTTGGTCACTTTTTCAACGGGGAGGATGTCAGTGTATGAATTCTGTGTGTCACAGTCAAGCATCCATCCCTTCCTCTGTTAAGAAACGGGACCAGAATGAGAAACTGGACAATCTTAGTGGACACTACACTTGGTGTGGAACGGGTCAACTGAATTTCCTCAACAAGCGTTCTGCGTAATCTATCTCATTAGAAGTTCCACTAACGAGTAATCTCATAAGAACCATAGGTCGAATAAGCTAAGAAGTTTTGCTAATATTCCGCGATGCTAAAACCGTTTCCACTTCATTAGACTCTTCGGTTAGCCAAGCTTCCAAATCTGAAACCATGCTGTACTTGTTATTCGTTTTGACATTCCTCTGCAACTTGTTGTATGAGATATTCCGATTAGCGTCTAATAACTGTAAGAACGTTTTTTAAATCCAGTGGTTCGCATGCTCATGGGTCATTGTATCGCAGTCAGAAATACGTACTTCAAGCTTAGCCTTAGCAATAACTGAGGTCAAGAAGGAACAAATGATTAGGTCTGCATTCCAAGTCTGTTCGAGAGTTTTATCCCGTCACAGGTTGGATAGGTCATTCACCTCTCAGTCGTAGTCAGCAAGACCGCTTTCAAACATACTGAGGAACAAACTGACAATGAACAAGACCATGGTCTGACTCAGCGTCTGTGGTCTAGTAGAATCGACAGCCTCGAACATATCCTCTTCATCAGTAAACAGCAGCAATACGGCTTATCTTAGACCGGGTCCGAGCAAGAAAGGAAGTGTCAAATCTTCAACAGAGGGCCTTGTGTACGAAACGAGCACTCGCCAGAAACAACTGGTGCTCAACAGTTAATCACAGTCGTTCTAGTGAGTTGGCGTTCGTAATCCTACTGTAGTTACCTATCCTAAAGACGCGCAAACCATCCATGTTGATCAAACAGTTTTTTCACAAAATACACAGTTTTTCATATCAGAAATGAACCTGACACCATTCTCGCCAGTATCGAGTGTAGCATAACCTTCCACGCACAGCCTCCATCAGAAATTATGATTCAGTTTGGAAGTGTAAATGAATAACACAAAAACAGCCTGTAGTTCATTATTCTCGACTTCCATTTATGGCCAGATTCATTCCCGCTTTAATTCATCAGAATTGGTAAATGGGATGTAGTCAGGCCAGCTACTAGTGTTAGAACCCGCAAATCCCATTCACTGGCTTAGAGCTGTGCTCGATTTGACCAAGGTGGTGTTGACAAGTGATGTCCATAAAACTCGCAGCAGAATGGGAATAATCACTAATCTTGAGAAGACGGTCGCCTCTGCAGGTACGCTTTGCTACAGTAGCAGGCTTACTCTGGATAGTATAGTCATAGGGTGCCATTAGATATGTTGGTGAGTGTTCTAAAACATAATATCACTTCGGCCGCTAGTTTAGGCGAGACCGTTTACTTGAGCAATATTCATGCAAGTTAATGAAGTGTTCACAAATGGAGTCAATTAAATGTATCAAAACAAGGAGCAATTGGTTACAACTGTAGCGATCGATCGCACTATGGCGTAGTGCACATCAGGGTTTGCCGGCCGCATGCGCTTCTATATTAACTTGTCACAGTCAACGGGGTCAAAAGGTAACTGCACACAGACGTCGGTACAAGCGGTTTGTGCTGAAATACTCTTGTTATTCACACACCCTATATTCAGTGTAAACCTCAAGGAAAAAGAACAAGGGGTGTGTGAGTGGATGCCTTTGTAGTTGAGCCACCCATTGCTGGATAGAGAGTGGACTAACTTGAAGGGGGAGCACTTTGCTATGGAGACCAATTAGCAGAGAGACCCCACCGGTACGAGCTAAGCTGGAGAGAAAGACAGTGAAACCATAAGACAAGAAGCATTTCAGTACAGTATTATATATAGTACACTCTGTATAGATTGACGGAGGAAAACAAACATTAAAATTTGAACTGACAACCAAGCAAACTTTGGCACACAGTCTACCAAAGACGCTGAAGAACAGGAAGGGTAGAGGGCTACCATGGCCCAGGCCTCTGTAAAGAAGAGGAGGACACTTGGTGATACTAAAGAAATATACTACCGATGACTTGTGTGCGCCAACGGCACTCTCCATCTCTTCTTTGGTGGTGTGCTATGTGGGCGTTGTTTAATTATCAATCCGAGATAGCCAACTTATTCGCGGTCATATTCGCAGCCACATTCGTCTGAACATCATGTTGTCAAGTCACCATGACCTATAGTAAATAGCGTTTCCTCGTTTGTGGCGCACATAATTTCACGACCGCGCATCTACCGCCCGTTATGTCTTCGGACGTTTGCCTTGATCGTAGTCCTTCAGATGATTCGGTTCAAGGCTGCGTTCCCTCTCAACTAAGCGAAAAACATCTTAATATTGTATATTTCGGGCAGTAGTATGCCGCTTGCTTGGCTTCAGTTGGCCGAAAGAGGAGCCGCTCCTGAAGTCTTTCATCAGCCATCTTACGAACGCATCTGAGTCAGTGAAGTTAATCAGAGGTCAGCATGGATTCAGTGCGTTCCGTGTCTGCTCGCCGAAACATCTCAGTGTTCTGAACAGTGTCCGGCTACCGAATGCTCAAATTGCGTTCTAGAAATTACAGATGGAAGCGGCCCAGATACCGCACATTCCATTGATGCGTAAGAGGGCGTGGATGGTACGGTCGCATGACAGGTAAACAGCATTGTTTTCATTTTCGGGTTGCACTTTTAGGTACGTCTTTCAAGACGTTCGAAGCACAAATCTATCTTCGATCAAACGAGCTCGCAACTCGAGCTTCACAAACAGGTTTGCCGATAAACTGTAGTAACATAAGTCTGTGAAGCCATTCACAGTGTCTCTGTTTATTCGGATTCTACAAGTAGGCACAGCGTTTGCTCTTGGAAAGGCTGAAGGAAAAAAGTGTTATTATCTAGTCAAAATTTGAATGCCGCGGTCGCGATAAGCATGGCGTTTCTCTGCAGTTTTTCACTGTGTACAAATATTGTAATGTCGTCTGTAAGCAACGGCTTACGGATAGCCGAAACACATAAGCGACTCGTACACCCGAATGATCAGCGGGTGACCATCTGTGTGGTATCCCACTTGAACACCGCCCTCTGAATTTTGGACAGCAGCGTGCACCGATTCACGCATGTACGCGCGCCTACACAAGTGAGCTAAATAAATGATCCTAGTTAGGTGAATACATGGGCTTTTGCTTGAGCTCGTCAAGGTAATGCTCATGTAGCTTTGCTATTGAGAAATGATTAGTTTCAAGAGCTGTGTTGATATTTCTTGCAACGGTCGTTCAACTGGGCACATCCTAACAGCTACACATATACAGACCACTTTCTATACAAACCAAACAGCGAGACAGTAGCCAACAAATAAAATGAGTAAGGTGAAAGTGGATGTGCAAATATTCAAACGTTTGAACAGAACGGGAAGCGGATAGGAAAGTAGCATTGAGTACAACACCATCATATAGGTTGATGATCATATTCATGAGCGATCTCACTAAGAATTTGTAAACAGAGGTACACATTGCCTGTTACGCCCTACTCATGAATCCGGAAGATATCGTGCTTCTGCTGACATCCCAGTTGGTTCTTTCCTTCTTTGTATTTGTCATGAGCCTACCACGCCTGTCTCCTTTGGGAGAAGCAAATGAACGTACGGACAGGTATGCATGAACAAGCCGGAGCAGCGTGGTCCGAACAAGTGTATACATGAGTCGGAGGGATGAAACAAACCCGAACTACACAATTTCAGTGTATACTGTATACAGTATTTACTGCTTATAGTGTCATGCTCAAGATGTTAGGTCTGGTGTTTCGATTCTTAGCAAAGGCGCACGATCGCTCAGTGGAAAAACGTGTTCTAGCTGTGAATCGAAACCAGTCGCACTGATTAAACGAATTCTTAATCCATGTTGTAAACATGACTCGCGATGAATTCAACTAGTTAAACGGGCTATCGAAAACACGTAGTATTAATGGTTATCTAACACGGTCGACCATTTTAGTCGTTTCGACAACCCCTCGGGCGGAATATGATAAAGGAAACAGAGTAGTCAGACACAACTGTTTCCTGTTTTCCGTAGGCTATTTTCTGTTTGTCCTTCACAAACGCCGAACGGTTGGCTATCTGCCAACAGCTAGGAAAGTGGTAACTTGATGCGTAATTCACGGCGATCAATAGCAGCTAAAGTAAAGAGCGCTGATGTTCAACTGGGTTTTGTTGTTATGCTAAGGAAGTTAGGTAACCTAAACATACTTCCTTCCCAATGCACTGAACACCACCAATAATGTCTCCATTTCATAGAAATTTTGTCCTACTCATACATCCGAACGCTCGGGTGTTAGGCCGACATATTCGTAATTGTTCTGTGGGTGTCACGAACGAGGTGTTTAACACTTCAATTTAGTACTTACCAACAAGGAAGCTAACTACTTTACACCTCGATACACAGGGTGCCATCAGGGTTTGTAAACTGTCTGCCCACCAGGATGAGAAATCTCTCGGTGAATATGAACGCAAAAGTACACGCGTGCAAATGGTCTTCTAGTGGAGACATCCTACTCCGTTGTTCACGCCACCCCACTGGGTTCATATAAGCATGATGTGGCCGTCTCTAGCCCCACTCACCAGGTCCAGCACGGACGGCTTGTATGAAATGCAATGTATCGCGGCGTCCTACTGGTTTACAGTCCATTAGATTGTTTTGTCATCAAAGTGTGGTTGTCCATATATTCGTTCTTCACTTCGACAAGCTGGTGATCAAGAGAGGATGTATGTCCGGCCGGTACTTCCTCGTCCAGGATTCCAGCCGTACCGGTTGTGTCGTACTGGATCTTTTAAGGAAATTGGCTGGGGTAAACGTTTCTAGTTCTTTGACTAATTCCAGTGCACTGTAGATTACATCATCTTCAACGATGAATCAGCGTTTTGTCTTCAAGATGAGATAAACTGACAAAACCAGGTTTACTGGACGCAACAGAACCCAAACATACCACTCGAACATCACCGCGGACTTGATCCTAAAGTACTTGTGTTATCTGGTTTGTACAATACTACACTACTTGGACTCCACTTTTTAAGTGGAATGATAAAAGCAGCAACTTACCTGGAACTACATTCAGACTTTCTGCGTAAATATCTGCTGACACTGTAGGTTGAACGAAGAAGAAAAATTCATTCCTAACTGGATGAAGAATCCAGCAGTTATGCTATATATGTACACGAATGGCTAAATAAAACACCGCGGTGGACCTGATTGTTGGTCTCCTTGATCTCCTGGTTAACCTCCCTTGGATTTATCCTATGGAACCGACTGAACTCAGCTGTCTACCCTTTACATCCTGATCACACTGTCAAGCGAAAGGAGAATGTAATGACAGCCATGGAGAGAATTCACAGTAAGGAAGCTGGGAACCCACATCATCGCACGGCAAGGCTGATTGAAAATGGTGAATGGAATTGGTAGTATTTACTGTAGTGCTGAACGGTTGCGTCCTTGTGACTTTTTCAACCAGTGTCACATCGCGTGTTCCTGATGACTGTAGCATTTGTGAATCCTTCTTCAGATTTATTAATCGCAGGTATTCGGAAGTCAGCCCCTGCAAGAAGAATGATTGTGTTGAATTGAATTTCGCCAATAACCTGGTTCGGGTGTCAGCATCTGCTGCTGTTGTGAGTCCAGAAACAAAAATCAATGACTTGAATTGATCATCTGACATTTTTTCAACTGAAACCTTTCACATTCTCTGTTCACTCTTTCCGAGTATGACACAATATCTTCGTCCGGCTTTCGTGCGATTTTCAAACAATTGTAACGTAAATTGAAAAGTGATGTGCGTTCTCCAAATATAGCTGACAGTATGGAGACGGTCTCTTGCAAACTGTAGCCTCGAGGGTGATTTGGTAGAACGAAATTGCAATACCGAGTATGTTAATTGGCACCTAATTTCTGCATCAGTAGGCGCACTTTACCTGGCTCATTCAACGTTGCACCATCAACAACAACTATATCTTCATGAAGTTTGTACCATGAAGGAAAGGTGATTCCGATTTCTGAATCATAGACCAATTCCTGAATTCCACTGGTTAGTAGTTACTTTAATTTGGTATCTTCTGAGATGCTGGAACTTGTAGGCTGGAGGGAACGTCTGTTCGCTAGAATTTCCAATAATTTAGTATTCTGCTGAATTCGGCTGCTGCTGCTGCTGAAGTAAAAGCGTGTCGTTAGTCGTCTCTGTCCCCAAACTGTTATCTCTGCACTACGCACTGAAGTGAGAACTCAACGGATTTAGGAGGATCCCTGTGTATCATGACTGATCCAGCATGAAAGTGAATTACACGTAACAATGACTAGAGTTTACAGTAAACGTATCGATGAGCCAAGAACATGCCTATGAGAAAAGTACAAAACATGTCTGGGCGCACGTGACCTTTACAACCGGCATGTATGAAACGGGACGGTTCAAGTGAGTGGGCGATTGCGTGTATGTATGTGTGCGTGTGTGCATGCACGGGATGGAAGCCTTGCTGATGTTGAATCAGCTTCGTTGGCTGGGTCACGTTCGTCGGATGGGCGATGACCGTATCCCGAAACAGGTGCTGTATGGACAGCTGAGAACAGGTAAGCGAAATCCTGATGGTCAGAAGCTGATATACGAGGATGCTGTGCAGGTAAGTCTTTCACGTTTGAAAATTGATTCTGGATGTTGGGAAGACTTAGCGTTGAACCGGACTGCTTGGAGGAATACAATTCGGACGGGCGTCCGCGAGTTCAACGAGCAGTTATTACGCGGCCGAGAACGAAAGCGCACGGTACGCAAAGGAACCATCGGTGCCATAGACCGTGGTGACATGACAATATAGCGTTGCGATGTGTGCGGCCGCGAATGCGCTGGCCGTTTGGGATTAGTGGGTCACCAACGTACTCATATTGCACCGTCGGCGAAGAGACAACGAGTGCGTTAGGCTCAGGTAGGTCATATCAGCATATCCATTCTATTTTTGATAATGATTGCATCGACCAAGACCATGGTCGTTTGGCAACCAATCCGCTCCTCTTTTCAGATAATGGGGTGTCTGTGATCTTCTACCCATCTTTTTCTTGAGCGTTGTTGGTGTACTGAATGATGAATCGTCTGTCTGATCTTTCCGTAGTTCAACTCTGAGTTTTGTTTTTCAAATTTATCCTCTCCGGAATGCACTAGCATGCACTTGTATACTGAAATGCTTCTAGTATTACATTTCATGCATCTTTCTTCCTAGTGTAGATATTGTCATTGCAGTCTCCCTCACTGTTTATTTTCCGAGAGATAAGGGTTTCCTTTTCGTGCTAGCCATTCAGTTGGCTAACCAACACTGGCCGGCTGGACACAAAGGCCTCACTCACACACCTACTGGACTTATTCCTTCGGGTTTACACCGGATACGTGGTGTGTGAGTGGAACAGCAAGTGGTGCAGAGCAAGCCACTTGGGGTGATGGTTTAAAGCGCAGGCGTCCTTTGGCTTCGGTCACTGTGACTGGCTAATCCGTTTCGGATGCGGCCAACCATGCACATGCAGGAACGTAACGTAGATGGACCGTACAGTGGTGTGGCTGCTAAGCACCAATGATATCCACTCATGTGTTGATGATTGTTGTCAATGTTATTCGGTTACTTCCTGCATTCGAGCGTTTTGAAACTCATCGTATTGCGTCCTGTGGTACGACCGTGCAAAGTTTTTGAATTAATGACATCCTGTTATTTCCGAAGTCTTTTGATTTTTACCAACGTAATGGAGTCGTTCATTTGTCTCATGTTGTTTGACCTGACATTTTATTATTTTTTGAGACAAAGTGAACTTGGAAGCATACCGGCATTGTCTCTCCTATGAGCTAAACAAAACCTGTAAAATAGAATCATATATATTTAGACATTAAGTCATTTTCTCCGACAGCTTGCTTCTTGCAAAATAACAGTGTTTATTATCGCCTCTAACCTCCTGCAGCAGTAGGCATGTATACTCTAACTGCACGGAGGGAAGTTGGAGTTTTATACATAAAGAATTGAAATATTTATGGCGGGTTAACTGGTTTGATGCTACATGAGAAAATTTGTATATGCAATTCGTCGTGAACACATGATTACTATTCGCCAGACGTTCGGTGCTCAAAGGTATGCATATGCTAAGAGGAAGTGTACTGTGCGAAACGTCAAATTATGGGAATGGCCGCGAAAACGGAGAAAGAGTAAAAAATAGGTTAAGTAAAAAAAGTAAGTGATAATGGTAAACGAACAGAAATTTGGCAGAGCAGTCGTCGTATCATACTGGTTCAGACACACGCTTAATAAGTCTGAATAATCACATTGAGTTTTCTACCATTTTAGAGAAAGGCTAATCTTAAGTGAATCAACAACCGCTAAACGTCACAAATTTTAACAAACAAAAAAATTGTTTAATCGGTTGATTAGATAGGCATGTTCTCATTTTCATTCATGAACAGTGGTAATGAACACAAAACAGATCCAAAAGAGTTTGAAAGACAAAATTTTGTGCAAGCTTTAGAAGGGGCTCTTCAAGTACTCATTAATTCTGGACAAACCCGACGTTCGCGTAGTCAACTAACAGGATACCTAACTCGATTACGTGTGTTGAAAATGAAACCCGCATTTTTCGAATTATCAATGTTTTGATTTGCTTTTTTTGTGACGAAAGTATCTGGGCTTCGTTTATCAGCCAGCAGTTTGATCTCAAATGAAGTTGGCATAGTAGCAATCACGTCTTGTAACGACCAGTTTCGACAGATTGTTAAATCTTAGCGATCTCAACCTAAAACTCCTAGCGAATACTAGGTGAAATTCGTCAAAATGGCCGTATCCGGTTCCAACTAAACCAGTCTCTATCACGCAGGTGGTTTGTTATGGTGATTCCATAGGATTTGCTTCAGTAATATTTTCCGCAAGTAGCCCACGCACACAAATATTTCGCTACACACACTCTAAGATAATGGACCAACCAGCAAACCGTCGTCTGGTAAGCGTCTAACTTGGCACAATGATCGACGATACAGATGCGACAAATTTAAGCAAATCTATTTTGACGCAAGAAACCATAAATCATTTGGGCATTTCACCGATGATATCCGACCATTGACTGCTCCAGAAATGTTTAACTTGACGACCATAGAATGTTAATAATCAGCCTAGTGTCAACATGTCGAAAGCCCGAACGAGGAGAAGTAAGAGAATGTGCAGAAGCTGACATCCAGCTGTGCCACAACAAAAACTTTATCGTGGTCGAGCCGAAAGGTCGATTGATGCACGATAAACAAAGCATAACTACGCGAAAAGTAGTCAGTTATCACATTGGGATTTTGTTGAAAGATTCCAGCTTACCTTTAAGCCCAAGCATACATTTTGAAGACCAAGATGGGTATTGAAAAACATTCCACTTTTCCCTGAACATAGAAAATCCATTCACTGATTCTGGTCAAAGTCATTCGTAAGTACTAAAAACACTGAACAGTATAAGATAATTTCCAGCTGCAAGTCTACATCGTTTAACTTGGTTAACTGGTTCGGCACGCAGAACATGCCTGTGGTGAGGGCAGACTTGATATTTTCAAGGATAATTGACAAATGAATCGTGTTAGAAACCGGTGCACGACAACGCACAAATGTTACACGAACTTTTTAACTAACAGACACTGAAAGATGCACTCATTTTGAACGACTAACCGATAACCGGTCGATAAATCGATGAGATCACTTGTGGAATTTCATTTTGTACACAGTTTAAGACAATGAGTCAAGACAATGAACGAAAAGAGACCAGCATGCAAGAGCAACAGGAACCGGCTAATGACAAAATTAAAAAGCTAAAGCTTTATTTCGGATTCGGGCCTGACTTGACGCTTCTTGGCTCCAGTACGAGTTTGGTTGGATTGAGCTACGTCATATGTGGCCTATTCATGCTTATTGTTCATTGGTGTACGTATTTTTGGGCCACAGGTACACTGAAATTGGATTGTTACGGGGATCGATGTTGGACATCACGCAAGGAGAAAATTATCTATTCGCACACCTACAACATGTTAAAATATACTGATTTTCTGTATTCCGAACCGCACATGGGCCTCGGGTTTGGCCCAATTCTCATCTGTTTTGGAGTTTTGTCTGCTTCGCGATTTACGCGATGTGTGGTCAACCTGGGATATATAGGTAACGCGATCGTGCTGTTCAGCTGTGTTCTCCTGTTTCCACTTGGCACACTTGAATATTTACTGTGGAGTAGTGTGCCCAAAATAGAAAATGTAGATTTCTTTCCGCTTAAACTACGTGCCGCGAACGACCTGGTTTTACTACTGATCGTCTTTGGCTTAAGTTTGTTCCAACTGATAGTAACTCACCCATATATTCAGTATCGTTCCACTGGCTTAATTACACCCCTTCTTCAATACATAGATGCCAGGCGGAAACCGTCAAAGATCTGGCCTGCACATAAACAATCTCATCATATTGAATTGTGAATGCGAGCATATGGGAACTTTTAATACAGAATTATCTGTTGCCGTATGATTTGATCACATAAAAAAGTAGCAACTCGTAGAGAAAGCAAATAATTGCCCAGTTTCTACCTTAATATACATTCAGTCTCCCTCTACCCGTTCTATATGTTATCTTAGTTTCGATGGTTAAACTAACTGGAGGACGTACACTCTTGGAAGAACTTAAAGTTTTACTGGAGTGACAGATATAATCTGTACTGGATAAAGAACGGTTTCCTACTTCAGGTGGATGATCATCGTGTGGACGGAAAATATTGATGAATATCAATGAATTTTCGTTTCATGAGTACCTAATATGACCATATTCTTGTGTTTATTTTGAGTACCAAATGTTGTCGAATGGACCGGCAGATTGACATATAAAGACCGTACATTTCATACCTCCATACGTAGAAGTCATTCTGATGTCATGTGTGGTCCCAGTTGATCGTCCGGTAACCAGTGGTTGGGATGAAACTGGACTGATCGCCTAATTTGCTGAACATTCAACTACATGAACACAGCTCTTACATACTCTCACATGTTTACTCTCAAACCAACAATCCTTAATCAACTTCATCCCTGTCTGTACTGATCAGAGAGCCCGAGTGGGGTTTTAACTGACAAACTTACGGTTCATAGTCAAGGTTATTACTTATCAGGATGTAGATTCTAGGAGCAGACAGTTACTGCTGTGGATTGGCTGGATAGACAAATTCCATATCATGACTACGTTGCATTGGTTACGACTGTGATAGTCAGGATCTAAAATGATGTGAGTGACGTTCGACTATCACCCTTCAAGCAGCGGTCCATAACCGGCCTTGACGCTGAGTGGACTTATCAGGTGGAGTTTGCTCGAACAGCATTCAGCCCTTGCGTTAAGGGCCCAACTTTCTATCCATAAGGCATGTGGAAAATTCCTATCCGACCGATGGGGACGTTTGATTGGCACCATGTGCCGAAGTCATATATGAAATGGTCAGAATGGTGTGTGAGATGGTAGGCGCAAGACTACTAACCCTTTTCAACGAACAACATAGCCGAGAGATTCAGATAGCCAAAACACATGATGACCTGCGAAGGTCAAATCATACCCGCTTTGATCACTGAAGCAGTATATCTGATTATAATTGAAACTGACCATTGAAACCAGTTGTTTATCTGTGTGACTCAAGGTCTGAAGACAAGAGTCAAAGATACCACAGGAAGTTAACTGACTTCACAATTATCACTCCAGCAGACGTTTGCAACTTTCGTCCTACTTGGCTACCTGTGAGTTGGATACTGCCAGACCGTCTAAACTTGAGCGTAAGCTAGAATCCACAATTTTGTTGTAGTCAGCACTTCGGTCGCCAAATTACACCTCGAGCTCAAGACTTCAGATATGTCCTGTATACAAGAGAACAAAAAATACTTCGATGTTACCTGACGTTATAAATGTAGACGACTGCTGAAACTGTCGCGATTTGCACCTCTCTGGCTAACCAATTCAACAACAGAAATGCTCACTCACTGAGTGTTCTACACCTTTTGAATGGTGCTCGTGAAATCAAGCTGAAAGAAGGAACAGTTATTATGACGATTGTAGGATATTCGAGAATATTGGGTATTCACTGCTGTGTGTGAGTGGTGTGGATCTTATGTACCTCTATAAAAGAGATTCAACTTTGTTCTTGCAGTCTGACACTTTCCCTATATCGGCTGTTTGATAGTAAACAGCCAAAAAAGCATAGACAAAAAATAAGCCTAATTCATACGGGGTAGATCGAATGGTCACAAGGTTTGGTCAAGTATATTCTGAAAATGAAAAGCGATTTCACAAAGGTTTCTTAAGAATAAGCGATTAAACAGCTCAGTTGGTAAGTGCATGAGCAAGGCTGCGTATAATGTTAATCATATTGCAATGGTCCTTGTCAAGCCTACCTGTGACCTACGATGACAGATGGCTGCCTGCACCTAGTGTTAAAGTTGAGGATTTGAATTTATTCTTTGTGATCGCGATTCCTAAATAATCACTAACGCTTTAACTACTAATCAGTTTTAAGATATGCGCACCAAAGTTTGTACGAATGAAGTCAAACAGTTTGGGCGTCGTATTTAACATGTTATTGATAAATGGATTGAGAGTAACACAACGTTATGAGCAAGTTGTACTACTCTACGTTTCGATTACAACCCTCCTGAGGAAGGCCACCCGAGGTGGTTGAAACGTAGAGTATTACAACTTGCTCATAACGTTGTGTTATTCTCAATCCATTCTTCAGTAGCTTTAACTACCATTTCAAGTGTCGATCGATTTTAAGACGGAGGGGAAAACGGCTCGGTCTTGTGCTAAAACGTAACGCTTGCTAATAAAATACTACACTAGTCAAACCGAACTTGCTTCTTTCAAACACATAGGGGTCATGTGTTACAATAAGTGTTATCCTGCCTTTCGCCAAATTTCCAATTCAATACAAGCAATTCCGTGTGGATTCATAATTGCTTTTAACGTGAAACAACGTTGTTTAAACTTCAAGCACTTGTGTTCGATGTTCGTGTAGACTGGTTGTGTGCGGCGAATCATGTCCATTCAACTCAATGGGAAATGACAAGTTAAAACAAGTGAGGTACTTCTCCATGTAGTTTGTGATAGCCTTGGCGAATCAGTTTTACGGATGTAGACGTCACAACTTTTGTTCAACCGGGTTTCAGCTAACCGTCAATCACTCAATTTTTGTTGCCACTCCATGTCTTCATTCATCAACGCTTCACTCCGAGACATTTAAATAATGCTGGACATGTGCGCACACTCGTCAGCTTGTTTACGTGAACCGTGCAAGTCAAGACTGTAGCATTAGGCGCAAGCTTTGTTACCTGATGTGTCATAAGAATAAATTAAGCCAGCCGCAAGCCCTTCCGTACACCGTCCCATCCAGAATAAATCAGGTACCAAATGCTAATCTACCCAGACACACATTATACATTACATGGTTAATCATGGACTGAATCTGAAGTTACTATTTAACTTGGTGCCGTTCAACAGTAAACCCTTTTCAGGTCATCATAAAGGTTCGCAGTAGATTTGGCTCTGAACCTATTAGACAGGAAGCTCAAACCTGAGATCCGCCTCAGTTTAAAATATGAGATAAGTAAACACAATCGGTTCTACGTCTTTAACACTATTAGCTCAAGTGAATGAAAGCATACGTTATTAGTCGCACTAAGCTGTGTGACAGTCACCTAGTCCTTTTTCACACTCTTTTACAAATTTAAAGCGCAAACTCCACCTTGTCAACAGCAGTGTTGTTTTCAAGAAAGACGGTCTAGAATTTACCGTGGTTTTCACTTGTAGGTGTGAACGGTCACCAAAGGGTTGTCCAGTATTTATTACACCAAAAAGGAAGAAATAAAATAAAACCATACATTTTATGATGATCAGCATGCCTTAAATCATTCCACCGGTCCGGACAGACCGCTCTGCAGAAGTAGGAGACATAATATCTCCGAATGTTAGAACCAGGAGCGATATTATTTGTACGGTTTGTTAGAAAAGATTCCCGGGGCTCGAACACAGCGACAACAAAATGGGGAGTAAACTTGTGGTGACAACAGCTCATGGATGAACATTGTATTTTCGTTGTTTTATTGCGTACGTAATTACGCTCTGTGTAATTCTGACTAGAAGTTAACTCTGGGCTTGTGCCATGTGTATTTACGATTACTATCGCTTATTTCACACCATTACCTTTTATGTCACGGTCGATAAATTTTTACTAACGGATATTCGCATTTTTAAAAGACTGGATAGTCACTCATGTTCATCAGACATTGACGGTCATTAGGATAGTTTTGAAATTTGGCGTTAAACGTTAAGATAGTAAGGAAGAGAAGAAACTACCGCATACCATCTGTTATTGGAAAAGTTACTTAAGTCTGGAATCAAAATCTAGTCTTTCCCAGTTCCTATATTTCGCTGTCGTACGCCTCTTTGAAGCATCTGCTGCCCAACCATGTTAAAACTGTCAACATTGTGGCTGCAGGAAGAACCCTAATTCATACTTTGTCGAAGAGGGAAGACTAGGATGTACGTGGATATATAGTTCAACGTAAACTCAGGCTGTACAATGCGATTTCGATGACAAATTATACATTAAGCTAAGATAAATTACTAGCTGGAATGAATGCCCCTGATCTTCAGTGGAAGTTACTGCTACTTCCACCCAGCTAGATTTCTCTGTGAACAACTGCGAAATGTTAAAGCTGCGGTTAATAAAAAAAAAACCAGCCGTGTTATATAGTACCAACAATGCTAAGACGTAGGCACAGCACCGACCGCTGCGGTTTAAAAGAATAAATTGCCAAAGAACTGTGGCATTCGAACCAGCGTCAATGGTGCATGTTCATTCCATAAGTTTACGAATCTAACCACATGAATCGAGACAACTTGCTGCAGAACTCCTAAAATGAAATGCAAGCTCATATTTCTCAAATGTTCCAGTTCCGTTGGCTAATAACTTGACTGACCTTATTAATCTCTCTTTTAACTTAAATGCTAGACTAAGATATGTCAACAGATCATCAGAAACATGATGGCAAAACCCAGAAAGTCTACCGCCAGCGTGCAACTCGATTTGCAGACCAACATCTGATTGAAATAAAGCCGTGTGCTCGGTAAAACAGACCACCCCCATAATTTCGTCGTCTCAACCATCGCTAGAGATCTGAGCGTTTTGCATATTCATGAACAGCACCAGAATTTAGCATATCAGCAGAGACATTCATAACTTGCAACAGGTAAGTACGGCCTGTAGAGGGATTTGCTTTTTAGGAAATAATCAGAATCCCCATATGCAGACAAGCGCACGGGTTTCACTGCATTTGGTGCACACTCCAACACAGATGTGGGATAACTCGACAAGAACAGACTTAAGCGATTGTGCATGTGTGTATGTGCATTCCCAAACGGACTCGAGGTGACTGGACGTGTCGATGCAAATGTGGGTGTAGTGGATTTCACCTTTGCCAAGACTTACCTTTGCTATATTTTGTGCTTTAGGTACGTCATTGAGCTAATTGGACTCACGGGCACACACTTTATGCAAAAGAAACACAGCATTGGGTAGATGGGGATAAAACAGTTCATCGCTGTTTCTTTCCTAATGCAAACAAGCAGTCTTACATTTTACAGTCCTCCTAATCCTCGGCATCATGGGGCATAGGCGTACCTACATGAACATCTGCATTAGCCGGCTCAAACACAATTCACAGGACTAATGACACCGTAGACATAGGCATCGATGCTCAACCCACCGATACAGATATAGACCACGGCTTTGCCATTTCCGTTGTATGGTGAACCCACACAAAGCAGAAGCTAGGTATAACGTACAGTGTTATGATAGAGCGTCAAGAAATCTGAGATAGTTCTTATATTGCACATCATCAAAAACAGATAACAATCTTGGACTTCAACATAAATCAAGAAGACTCAAATCCGAATAACTTGATCCGGGAAAAAATCAACGTTTGTTTCAATTTCTTTTGAAAAAGTGCTGTCCCCAAACGAACCTGAAGAACGCAACAATCGTCATACAAGGTGAATGCTTAAATACCAGTTCATTCGCTCTTTTTAATCACATACACGAAATGATGCACAAACATTTGGACGTGTGGCAGCCGACGGGTAAAATTTTCAAGGTGATCAACCATCATTAGGTGATGTAATCGAAAATAATGATAATGGATACGGATGCAGATGTAAGGTAGAAACAAAAACAAGGATAAAGAAATGGGAGTAGGAAAAACGTTAGGTTCATGTAACGTGTTACCAAGGTAGCGATATGTTCACTACAATCTGTTTCCGAACTCATAACGGTGGTTTCATACCGTGTATAGCAAGCGGTTCGGAAAAAGTTAGGGTGTGTTTCTTCATTGTCTGACAGATAACATGGAATGCTTTAACGTTCTCTACTCGACAGCCAGATTCATAAATAATGTTCGATCTGGCGGGTTTGGGCACCCGACCTAAACATTATCATTCTGCTTCCAGGTAAGTGCTCAGGTGTGATCATTTTCAATCGATCAGATTATATTTCTAAGATAGACGTTATCGTGTCGGGTCGCAAAAGTTGCCTGGATCCGAACCAGAAGAATGCAGTCCAGTCTATTCAACGTGATACTACCAGTTAGCCACAAGATTTAAAAAATTGTGACCTAACTGATTCAAAGACCTACCACGAATGAACTTCCAGAGAGACGCAGTCAACGCGTCTGTATGGTGCCGGAAGATAAACAAACCCCACATCCAACCGAGACTCATATTACCAATGACAGGTTCTCATTATGGTATGACGAAATGGCTAGTAAAAGTTCTCTAGCCGGTCAAGGTCCACCTGTAGACGCATACTTTTAAGGATACATTGGGATTTATAGAAAACGTACGCAATATGAATGTTGCTGCTAAGATTATGACATCGTTTGATATTCGATCTTTGTTCAAGAACTTACTCTTGGTCAAAGTGATTAACATCACTTATGACTGTGCGAAGGGGAACCATCTAAAGTTAGCTGTACGGACGATTCATTTATGCAAACTTCTTACTCTGTGCACCAGTCATGTACAGCATCTATTCAGTCAAGAATTTTACCGCCAGGCAAACGGTATTTTTATGGCTTCTTTTGAAAAACAAGCACAAAACATTGAAAGTTGGGCATTTTGTATAAAAGGTACGTTGACGACATACCCACAGTGTACAAATCGCGAAACCAAATAGAAACCACATGCACACATCTTAACAAGCTTCACCCGAACATCAAATTTACCACTGAAATCGTAGAGGAAAGTCGGACTTCCTTTCTGTGTATCAGGCTGGTTAGACGTGAAGAGGGATCTCACTGCAGAAGTATTTTCCGAAAGAGGACATGGACTAGCCAATTACTACACTTTGAAAGCTTAGCACCAGTCGCACACAAACGCGGATTGATGAGGAAACTATGCCTCCAAATTCGTAAAATCCGTTCGGATGAGGATATTTCTGAAGAGTTTGATTATATTCCAAAAGTTCTTGTCCAAAATGGATATTCAATTCGTTTTATCCACTAGCATTCTAAGCCGTTTGCTTTCCGACCAGTCCTCACAACAGTACCGCGGAAGCCTGTGTTCATATCTCTTCTCCACTAAGGGGAGGTGTAGCACTCTCCATAGGCCAAGGAATGAAAGCGGCACTAACTCGCACTTACAAGTCAGCCAAGCTCGTTGTGATGCACCCAACAATCCTCATCATCAACTACGAAAAAAGATCACCTGCCCACACTCGCCAAATCAAACATTTTTTATTAATTTACCTGTACTTGCGGTTTGCAGTACGTTGGTCGCATGATGAGAACGCTGCATACTCAGATCTCGGAGTACCTCCCCAAACAGTTTCTGGAGGCCAAAGTGAAACTGCAAAGACCGCAATTATAAAACATCCACAGGAATCTGGTTGTCGAGTAGAGAACGTTAAAGCATTCCATGTTATCTGTCAGACAATGAAGAAACACACCCTAACTTTTTCCGAACCGCTTGCTATACACGGTATGAAACCACCGTTATGAGTTCGGAAACAGATTGTAGTGAACATATCGCTACCTTGGTAACACGTTACATGAACTTAATGTTTTTCCTACTCCCATTTCTTCATCCTTGTTTTTTGTTTCTGCCTTACATCTGCATCCGTATCCATTATCATTATTTTCGGCTGCCACACGTCCAAATGTTTGTGCATCATTTCGTGTATGTGATTGAAAAGATCGTACGAACTGGTACTTAAGTATTCACTTTATATAACGATCGTTGCGCTCTTCGTTTTCTTTTGCTGTGACAAGACGACCGTGAGATATGATGTGATTCAGAGAGAGACACATAACCGACAACTGTTTCATTGAGTTTGCCACATATGAATCAACGTACTGACAACACCTTTGTGTTCATTCATCCGAATTTCCACTTTTCATAATTTTCACCACTAACTTGCTGCTGTATCTGTTAATCATGGGAACATTTTCTTGGTGGGGTTAAGTTTCTAACTCATCTTTGTTGACAGTCTCAAAAGTAGGCGTTTTGAACCACTTTATCCAGAGAGACTCTGTGTTTGAAGACAACTGATCATTGTAAGGTGGTGTTCAAGGACAACCAAACTACGGTTTAAGCAAACTTCCTGGATAGTTTAAACAAAACATACATACTGTCCACAAGCAACGCAATCTAATGATTTTTTCGTCCTTTTTGCCCGAGAAAAACAACCAAGATTTCCCCAAGTAAACAAAATTATATACTACGATTTGGTCATTGCTGTTTCTGTTTGTTGATGTGAGGACTTAGAACACGGACAATCGACTGATGATCAAATAGCTAATAGGCTACAACTGAGCGAATATTTTTTATCGATCAATTAATGCGCCGTGACCTAGAGAGGACAAACGTACAGACCCAACTGAACTTCAGTTGCACAGACTAACTGCGTATTTCCCTACTAAAATTGGTCCCGCCAGTTTTGGATATGTTGCTGGCGCCATCTGGTGGCTGTCGGCATGTGAACTTCGTGATAACGTACACCATCAATCAGGATTCGTGACGAACCTGTGTCCGGAATGGGGTCATTGAAACAACGACGACGGCATGCCACATGTGTTGTGATGGTAACCAGCATGGGGCATAAAATAAGCCGTTCTTTTGTCATTGTGATTGAAATTTATGTACCTAGGCTTCTAGGCACGTGTAAGCAACAGTATCCTTGTGAAAACTGCCCCTTATTCTTGCAAGGCCTAGGGAGGGGGCAAAAATACATTTTCGTGGCTGATTTTAAGTGGATCAGCGCACATGGCTAATGACAAACAATAACAAAATCGCTACAGTCCACCGAGTCATAAACATCGGTAACATTGATAAGCATCTTGTCGGCTACCGGTTTGAGTTCCAGTTCATTCAGTCTTAGTAGACGAAACCGTTTGCTGGACTGCAAAAGAGAAAAAGCACTAAGAACACATCAACTATCCACCTTTATAGATGGTCACTTTTCTATCATGGGTCGTGTAGGTTGTGACTTATTTGCTATATTAAGTGATGTTATTGATTTCCCTGCATAATGCAGGATAATGTAAAAGTGTGAGTTCCTTCCGTAAGTTATGCGCTACTTAACGAACTGAATAACATGTGCGTTCCATAATAGCAGATATGACAAGCGTTTCTAAGAACCCCAAAGGAACGAAAATGCAGGATAGGCAAAAATAAAATAGGAAGCATAAAGCCTGTTTGTTAGATTCACCGACAAAAGGAGATAACGTTTCGCTGACGATGAGGTACCCGCAAATAATGAAGCGAGAAAATTGGGTCGTTCAAAATTTGGTTTACTGATTGTTAAGCTGCCGTCTACGACTTCCAGTGCCCACCCGGTCGCCCTTATCGAAAAGCCATGTGGTTGTTTCAATGTGATCAACGTGCTTGAATCCTAGATCATCGAACTAAAAAGGACCGCTTGTAAATATCACCCATTATTTCGTGGGTGCGAAGCGTGTTCCGTACAGACAAGTCGGCTCGTTCAATTCGGTAGACATGATCCTCATCTAGTTGTGAGAAGATTTAAATAAAAAGGTATGATCCGCAAACTTTGTCAGCTGGTTTGTCACGGGAATGAATTTTTGCACAGAGTATTAAAATTCCTTGGCGTGCACTATACACTGTCGTTCATAACGATTTTGAACAGGTTTAAGGAGATCGAACAAGACTGATGACTACTACTTAAAGTGATACACAGTGAATATCGTTATCCGCGGATTTTCCTCCCCTTTGCAGGATGAATACATATAGGTCGTACCAGATTCGCACATTTTTAGAGAATTCTCTACAAAACAAAGCGTTCTAGAGAGCATTGGGAATTATCGAACTGAAGGCTACCTTCAGGTCTGTTTGTTTGATAAAACTCATTTTGTTGGGTTCTAAGTTGTCGACATGCTTGATGCCCGTTCACACTGTTAACTTCACAACTTTCTTGCGATCACGTCGCACACAACAATGAGGTATTTTTACTTCTCAGTATCCCACTGGAGGTGTGGCACAGTTTTCACTAAGGAAAGTATTATTCTACACGATTCATCGCACGCCCAAGTAACGGTCATAATCACGTTTGCGACTATTATGGAACGAGTAGCTCGAATAACTGCTATTTGTATAACTGAAGAGTAAACCCAAGGTTAAAAACTGCTGAGAAACATATACTAAAAGTGATTATCTGACTGTATTCACTGGGTGCGATAATAATGTCACAATTATTCGAATTAGAAAAATATATTGATGATTAGCTGGAGATTCAGTTGATAATTGTTAAATGCCGCTTACAGTTGATTAAAACTTTCACATTCTGATAGACAATTTCAGTCAACCTCATTCGAAAGGGGGCACTATATTCAAAGTTTACATTCGTTAGAATCTGTCGTTAATGTACATTCCTGCCACGACGAAGATTTGAGCTCTAGACCACCGCTGAAGCAACTCTAAGACATATTTAGGTACATTTTCCTCTCCAACCATGAGACTTCGTCCTGGGTCGTCACGATGAAGTCCTGTTCATATTTATGGCCCATCCGGCAATGCATTCATCGTAATTACAGAAGCCGTTTATTTCAAGTGACGAACTCTGTATCACAAGCAAATAAAATACAAACCCCTAACATCGGAATTTATCAGCATTCACTGTTATAATAATCAGGTTCTCTAGTAAGTAAACAACAAAAAGAAAAATATTTCTGGTTGAACAACAGCCTTTCAAGAGGCTACTGATAATGAGAAGATTGAACAAATTCTCTTGAGTCGTCTGAATTAAGTGTAAGTCACGCTTTGCGCAATCACACCGCTTATTTCGCATCAACTACTTCCACCACACAAATTAAGAACGGATTCGAAGATTGCGGTCCGCAAATTAGATCCAACACGCGTGCTTCCATAGCAGTCAGCCCAGCATGGAATTGCACGATGTAGCCATTTCACACGACTGGATGATTGATTGCACCTGTTCGCGTGTGAATAGACCATTTGATATAATCCTCGCTTGCTTAGTCAACTGATGATTCACGTTTCGCTAAACAATTCTCCTTCACATCCTGGTTTCAGCAAAAAAAGCAGCTGGCCACACAATTAGTGGGGTAACAATGTGCACGTCCACATGATTCGCAGTATCAGCTTTCACTTTGCCCAATTGTTTCCTTGTCCGACCACTTCTGTCAACTAGGGCCGATTCGCACCTGTCGAACTTGGAGGTTATAAGCAAACAATTTTTCCTTTGTGTGAGATTTAGGTCAACACTAGTTACGCTCGTCTTACGTTCGCCGGAATGCAATTTGGATAAATGAAGCGAAACCTATTGTTTTCAATGGGGCAATGACAATTTTACTTTCCAGGTAACCAGAGACAAAAGTCTTATATTTTCTTCTTTCAGCTATAGTATTACTTCAATACTTCAGGTTGAGACTCACTGAACTGAAGAATATCGTCCATTGAGGGGCGATGTGATACCATACAGAAGCGACTTTAGAAAAATGAGTCAAGAAGGCGGAAAAGAAATAATTCGAATCTCTGTATATGGTTACTTAAGATTGCTTAATAATGTTTAGCCTGAATTTGATAAACTGATATTGATAATCGAACTCAGTGGTAACAACATATCTAAATAAAAGTATTATCCGAAAAGTCTATTGGAATGCAACAACTGAGATCAACTGAGGGTGATGTTCAGTTTGTATGAAAACCAAAATTCCCTACTACTCATCAGTAAAAATATGGTGTTACTGTTCCAATTTTCTCATTTGTGTTCAAACAAATCATATTTGGTGGAACGTACAGGGACGACAGGTGTAGAAAGCTAAAGAAAAGAAAAGCTAAAAAGACTGATAACCGCCACTAACACATTATTCTGGTCATATATAGTTGGATGGTGAGTTTTAAAGTATCTGTCGTAAGTTATCCATGTGTTTCTGTTTCCAACCTGCGTAATTTTGACATCATTCAGCATGAACTGCGCTAGGGTTCTGTAGCAATTTGGACAATACACCGAGTGAAGAATTTCACCACCTTTAGTCTACCGCGTCAAACATAGGCCACCACTTTGTTTAGCCACCAGTCTTAGTTACAGTATCCTCAAGGCAGTGGAAAAATAGCAACGCACTCAAACCGAAATGTGAGTAGAAACACAAATGCGGAAAGTGATATCCGTTTGAATTTGAAAACTACTGACGGTTTCGTAATTAAAAGCAGCTGCGTAATTGGAACTTAATGTGAAATTTCCACGCTTCCGATATGGTTCCGAGCTTCAGCTAGTGCAGCACGTGCCGTATAGAAGCGTGCGGGGTCCCTGTTACCAGTTAGAATTCAAGAGTTTTACACTCAGATCTCTTCAACACTAGCAAAACAACTGTACTGTTTACTAGTAACACTGCAAACCTGTATGAATTGTGAAATTTTCACTTCGTTTTATATGGTAGCCAAAGACAGTAAACTAAGTAGTATTGCAACAGTTAGCTGGCATGCAGCTGTTTGGCTGCCACTGCTACAGATGCCTCAGTCAGCTCCTAATGTCTTCCTGTTTCTTGACCTGAGGATCAACGGTATTCGTAATTGCAGGAGCTGCTGGACGTGACCCGGAATCAAAATCGGTAGTGTATGCGTAAGATGTTTCGAGTCGAACGAAGTTAGTGTCATGAAATTCTCGGTAAGGTGAAGCGTAGACCATAGCTGGATGTCTGCAGCATTTACTCACCTCAAAGATGTAAATGGTCAGTATATCACTTGCCAGCTTATCCTCTGACGTGTCATCTAGCCAGCCTCCTGTGGCCAAATGATCACAGTTACTCTTAATGCCAAGTTTGAATCGTCAGTAGACCGACAGTTGTATTGTGTCCCAAAACAGGATTTCATTACTCTGTTGTCATTTTCTACGGTATTTCAGTAAATCACGTCAGTCGCATGATAACATACCTAACCAGAAACAGTCCCAATTTTGGAAGAAATAAACTAACAAACGCCATGCCCCATTCGCCGTAGTTGCTTTGACATGCCACTGAGCAAATACAGTGATTAAATAAGGATATCAACTAGTTATCGCCAAATTATATTTTAACATTTGATAGTGCGACCCAAGCAATTCGGACAAAAAAGAAGTGATATGTACTGGAGGTTCAAGTAGACGAAAGAGTAAATGATAAGTAAACCCACTGCAGCACCTCTAGACGGAAGGAAAGTTACAAAATATTCACTAAAGGGACAAATCATTCAACAAGCGTCCTATACCAACCTCTTATGAGGAAAGTTTGTCAATTAATTACCACAGACCCAACAAACTGTCACTCAGTTTTAAGTGGCGGCTCAGGCAGCACACTGTCCTTAGCGGGTGAGCCAACAGCTGTGCTGAGTCCTGCCGTTATACTCGACCCAAACGAGACTGGCAACCTGGATTAGTGAACCTCGTTCTCGTTTACGTTTACAGAGGGAAACCAAGCTCGGCGTTGTTTGCTGTCATTTACGAGTTAGCTTGATTAAGTGATGTGCCGTCTAAGCCAGCAGGTGTTCGGATGCTAACCGTTTTGCATACTGTAATATGCCGCTGACCACGTGTCCTGTGAGATCGAGTCAGCATGTTAAGTGGGTGGGCTGACCTTTGACCTAAATGGCCGATAACGGTGGCAACGCACATCTTAGCGCTGCAGTAACACCGGTCGGTTCGCAGAATACAACTGCTCTCTGGACGAGATTTTTGCTTATATTTTGAGCAAATGATGCAGGCTAACATATTTCAGCTCCTAAACATGCGCGCGGTAGAAAACCGACGTCAAATAAAGCCGACACCAGCAACTTTCCAAAGCACGGTGCCTCATCTATTTAACCGAAAATGTTGCAACGCTCAGTGTAAATCACTTTACTATCGAGGAACAGTGGGTGACGATTCGAGCAGCAGTACCCCTTGATCAGGTTCAAAACCGTTATGGAGGACTGGAAGTTATCCCGCACTCGGCAGCCAGTATTGCGAGTGTCGTTTTCCAATGGTGACATAACCAGACTGCGCGATATTGTAAGTGATATAACCGATGTTGAAACAGGTATTCAATGCGGTGGTAATTGAAAGCGTATGAACATTGTCACGTTTTGTCCGTGCGTATGTCCTGGAAATAATGTCATCAAAGCTATCTTACCCTACAGGAAGCTGTCGTGGATGATAAACCCACACGCATACATGATGGGTGTTATCTTTATCCAACTATGTAATCAAACAACTCTAGGTAATTAAATTATCTCACTTCAAACTGCCGATATTATCAGTGTGTCAGTTCAGACTTGAAACTGAAGTGGTGTTGAGTTCGACGGAAGCACACTGTCATTCCCCTCCTAGATCGGTCCGATAGGGTTGACTGCTATGAATAACACACAAAATGCCTTGGTGTGGTGGATTAGGGCATGTTACGTTGCAGATGCCTCATTTCACTCGTGTGACAACGCAGAGGCATTGAAGTCACACCAGAACTGTTACCTACATATGCAAAAGATTCTTCTACCCTGTGGTATATAGATCAAACACATGACTTAGCTTTCGTTGTTATAATTTTTTTTTACCTCACTAAATGAAATATGCCAGGTACAGCTATAGTCTTCCGAGACAAAAGAATTGTCATTACAAACGTGCACAGTACATTTTCATTTAAACGAGTAAGTGACAATTCGCCCCTTGACTGAATACAAACTACTGTGCCTAAGATTGTACAGATAACTAAAAGTTCCACTTGGGTTCATGCAATGTGTGTCCGCGGATTACCCTGACAGAGAGTTGTCCCCTCAAAAAGTCTGCCAAACAGCCTTGGTAAAGTTCGAAAGGTTAATCACACGAAGGGTGGACCAGATAAAGCCTGTGGTAATTCGTGCCCTTTGACAACTGATGTTAGCGTGCATCCGGCGTCACCAATGGGTAGGCAGGTTTTGGTAGTGTTGGCCACACAAATTCACTCATCCAAGTTCAGGAAATGCGCAGGCCACTTGACAAAGGGAAGTGAAAGTAGCCAATATAATGTTTCCTGATTAAGATATTTGGACAAAAGTTCCGTAACTCTAACTCAGTTTAAGGTCATTCAAAAGGTTGCTCTGTTACTGTGTACTTTCAGAGTAATCCGAACTGAGCGGATCGTCCTGGTTCAAAAGTGTAGAGTGGAAGCGAAAACATCATGTTGGAGTTGTAATACTACCCGAGAGCATACGAAAACCTAGTCGGTTCAGCAAGCGTTAGGTGACGACGGTAGCCGGAACATGATGAGACTATGGAGGGGACAGAGGTGATTCAGCCAGTGCACAAACCTCTGTTTTAACAAACGGAGTCAGATTTCAACGGTGTAGCGAGCGTTCTCTTGCCTGCCCCGATTAGGAAGTTCGCTCAGTCACATGACTGAGACTCGTGCAATATTCGACTTTCAGTCCCACCTTGGAGGCTCTATTCGCATAGTTTCGACAGCAATCGAAGTATAGGACAATACCAGAGGTATCCTTTGAAACCCCACGAACTGTAATCGAGTAACAGAAAACTGATATATGTGAAAATCTTATCGTGATATCTTAAAACAGGAAAGACATAGTGACTTCAGAACAGCGAAGTCTATTCGTTTTCACAGTAGGTTCATGTGATCATTGATAAGATGGGGGTTGACCTGGTTAAGCGGTGTGAATGTTGCATTGCATCACTGAATTGTTTATATAGTAAAAATGATGATTGAAGCTCAACAGTGAAAACCAGAGAAATAGCCTAGGAGTTGTACCTTGCTAATTTCAGTTAAAACTCGATAGTTACAAGATGTGGGCACACCAACTTTAGTTGACTGAGTGTAGACAGGGGGTTTATGAACCAAATCCTGTCTTACCTTAACCTGTCTTCAAAATACGCTTGCTTTTACTAAAATTTCTGTACTGACAGCCTAAAGTCAGTGTCAGTCACTGAAGAATTACTGTCGACGGTGATTATGCAACCAAAAGTTTAGAACTTCCTAGGAAGTCAACCTGTACTTGACTGAGGACGACAGTTCACCATCCCGGTGTTTGGCCAATTATAAGCCATTTGGTTTGTCAAAAAATCCAAACGCAAAGCAGTAAACAAACACTTACTTTGAATAAAAGCAAATTGGTCACTAGCAAGTGCGTGAGGCAATATCCCAGAGAAGTAACAACAGTTCAAGCACCCTCAACACAGCTGAAGGATGGCATTAATTCTGGTAGAAATCTAACGAATTCAGGCGAAACGATCATACCCGTTGATATGATTAGCCGACAAATACGGCGGCTACTTAATATGTAGTCAGTGTTACATAGCAGATCTGCACGGATTAGTCCCACGAAGTTCTCAGTTCGACAAGAATTATAATTGTTCCTATTATCGCCGTTCCATAAGGCACACATTGTATTGTTTTTGGCTGCCATGTATGTACAATGACAGTTAGAACTCGCCTTCGCTTTTCTCCGCCTGGTTAACTATAATACGGCCTAGCAATTGATTAAAAGGTGAAATTATCCGGTGAAAAAGTCCACGCTGAATAAGGAGGTTTATGGAAAATGAAACTACTCTTATTGAGCTGAAGTGAGGTTCCTTCTGAGTCCCTTCTCATCAGCATGTGCCGGTGCTTGTTTATTCTAACTGGGTGTTTACACTGTGCTCTACAACAAATGAAGTCTACGTGTCTTTGGAAATAATGGCTTTATTCATATACAGACAACATTTGCTGTCCTTTCTACCTATGCTTAAACCGAAACACGCTAACACAAATTCACTCACCGAACAGATATGACAGATGTTGTCGGTCGCAGACATTTATCTATGCCCCCATTTTTTTACACACCCAGCTGGAAAAATAAACAGGGTTTCCGAAATGAGATCACACACGCGTCCAACCACGTCTATGAACGAGGTTCATACGTAGCGAGTTATGGATATAAAGGTGAGCGATGTTACAGACAACTGCAACAATCACTTTAAAAACACAGGTCTGTGTTTGGGACACTCAAATTGCAACTGAGACATGTTCTGCTAGTGTAAGATGAATAACAAGGGTTAATTCGGTGACAACTGTTAAACAACAAACGCCGCTCTAACAACTGGATACACGTGGATGTTTGACAAAATTGTAAACCAAATGAAAGGAATTATATCAAATATGCGTCAGTTTGTTAGTTCATTTTTACGGTACAAATTATAATCGGATGGCAAAGTTGTAAAAGAGCATCTATCTGTGAGACCTATCAGATGTTAATCGCATGAAAGCTGGTTTACTCGTTGCAGTTGTTCAGAGATCTAGTTCAAAATGTCGTACATAAGAGTCTATCGTTATTAGCTATGAAAATCGTGACAAGCATGGGGGGGTGTAATGTTTTGTTTTTACCCAAGGACACCCCCTTTAGGAGTGATGAAACACGACGCATATCATTTGCGTAAGAAGAAACTTAATTTAAACTCTGCTAACTGAAGTATAACTGATACGGTCAATTAGAAATGGAGCACAGCTGTTTAACTCGGTAGGTTCGGCGCCACAGAATCTCTGTCATCAAATTGGAAGGTTAGTTAGTAGATTAGCCTCGGGCTAACTGTTTCAAAGACCCGGATCCCCATTACTCATTTTTATGGACACGCGGAGGAGATATTTCCCCATTTAACTGCTGCGCTTCAGGAACAGCAAATTCGACATTGTGTTACCGCCGTCAGAAATAGTCTTAGTGAACCAGTAATACGTTCGGGTAGCTTATCAGGTGGAACGCATCTTGCTAATATATCACAGCATCCACCGATCGTCCAAACATTGTCATACATTATACATGATTGCCATCTTTACTGTCACACGTACACAGATCGCAACGGAATATACACAAACGGCCGAAAGACCAAGAGACATTGCTAGCGAGTGTTTACATCTATTCACCAATGCCGGAAGCTGTAAAAAGCGGCTAAGACCCCTCCGCGGTCAGTCTACCTAATTCACAGACGGCTGATGCATTCGAACATATGCTGCCTATGACCCTCTCTACCGCCTGTCCGAGCACGTGACATGAGTTACGCTAATCGAAGACGACCATAAAACACCACCCTCCAACACACGCATACTGTCACCCCGGCACTGCCACAGACGATTTCACGATCGTTCACACACGCCTTGTTCAAGCACACAACAATTTGGCATGCGGCTGACAGTTTGTGGCGGAATTATGTGCAGACTGTCGGGTGCTAATACGATCGGTGTTGGTACGAAAACACTTCACGGAATACGAAAAGCAGCCACCACCTGAAGTACAATAATCTGTTGCCGTTCGTGATCTCATCAGAACCACCGAATCGCATGCTGAGTACCTAACGATGTGCTGGCTTAGTTGTTAAAGACATTCATCCAGAGTTGGTGCTGCTGAAAAACATCTTCCATTTGGTAAATTATGAACCAGAGCTGGATATCGCAAGTTTTGTTTTCGAACAATTCACCCACTTTCCCACTGGTTTACTGAATGCTTAACATGCTCAGAATAGTTTTCAGAGATGTGGACAACTGTTTACCACGATAACAAGTCAACTGCGGGTGGATCATTCAGTAAAAGGGGTACCTCCTTTTTTGTTGTAATCGGCTAGTTATGTAGCGAAAAACATATCAACCCACCGCGGCAAAATAAGTAGCTTATTCAAACTCTGTCAGTAAATCGTAGCAGCTCATTTCACTGATTCGTCAAAATACACGAACCATGGAATTCATAGTTGCCACTATATTCGTAACGCTTTCAATCGTTGCCCATATACTTCCTATTTGTCTATAGACTCATTCCACTCGATTACTCGTTAGCATACAGTTGTTTGACACTTACGATTTCATTTTGAGAACACGCTGCCTAGGCTAATGAGGGATAAAACGGAAAGAACCGATTGCTAATGTGATATGCATGACAAACTTTATAACCTGAAGAGTGTCTAAGTGAATATACATTCATTTTTTAAGGTTGTCGCATGGGTCATCAGTAAACAACAGCTATGGCCACAAAAGTTCGACATTAGGTCAATGTGGTCGTATACGAACCTTCCTCCGGTATAATAAAATAGCCTACATTTCTCATCCATGGCCGTCTGCCGAACAACAGATTCTGAACCATTTCATGAAAGATACAAAACAGGGATCCATGGACAGTTGATCTCACCGCAGAACACGATACGTCGAAAAATGAAAGCAACTGGTGTGAAGCAGACCACTACAAGTAAACGTAAACACAGAGCACTGGGAGGAATTTTTTCGGACAACAGAATAGATAAAACTGGGCCACATATACAAACGCGTAAATGGCCTTAAGCTTGACTGGATAATATTGTAGACTGAGTGGCTGATTATTGCGAAAGTGGCGAGGAAAATTATGGGAGAAATCGAATATGTGATAATCTACGGTTATAAGTAGTCTATCAAGGAAGATATAAGCCTCTTGATTCAAGCAGAACAAGACGAATACTGAAGGTTTGTTCAAGGCAAACTCGATTTATATATATATATATATATAATAATAATAATAATAATAATAATCAACAGGACTACACAATTTACACTCAAGTGGAGTCTGTCCATGAAAAGTAACCGTTGGCAATTGACACTTTACAAACCAGTAGCACAAACAATTACATTGAGCGGTGCGAAAAGGAAGAAATCGGAGTTCATCATGGCAACGTCTTTGGGAAATAAAGACAACGCTTGGTAAGTTCACATCCCTACGCGGATATATACGTGGCGAGAGGGGTAACGCGTTGTCATCCCATCAGGTTGTAAGTAGGTCGACTTTACGGTTTGTCGTCCTGTCAACAGGCTACTCGTAAAAGCTGCAGTAGTCCAAGATTCTCCGTCAATAATACTGTTCACAATTTAGAGCGAATATCCAAATTAAAGAAAACAAGCTAAACCTGTTATTTCAAATTGGAGAGAAGTCCAGATAGTAGGACCATCAACTCTAGTTAACAAGACAGTTATTGCATTTCCTATTGAGGTGATCAAGCAATTTGATCATAATTCATAAGCGGATGTGGCCAACCCTTCACACATGATGGTTCGGTCGTGATCAAGCTGGAAGCCTCGTGAAAGTGTGTCCGAAGCTCCAATCCCGATTGTGTAAAGAATATGTATCACTGACGAGGTTTAACAAGAGTGAGACTTGAGTAAAGTGCTTTTTTGACAAGGAGATAAGTGGAAAGTTTACAGAAATAAGGGCCGCAATCACTTGTGAGCGACGCTCCGTTCATATTAGAGCATAAAAACTGGTGGTCGTTTAGATACATGCATGTTGCAATCTAACGGCACATCTAACCACAGACTGGCGTGGACACAAGACCTTAGCCCGACAGGCGATACTTGCCAACTATACCTATCAGAACAATTTATCGTCGTGATCCGTAAGCATATCGGAGCTTGAGCGATTTTTCGTCCTTTGTCCGGATGAACAATACAAAACACAGACAAAACCCAAATGACACACGAATTATCAACCACGGCAGAATAGGCATTCTTATTAGTTAACTAATTTTAACAAAAACCGAACGTATTTCCGATGACGAAGGTTGACGGGAGTAGGGTGCTGCTTGACCACACTCGGGGGAAACTCTTCAGTAACACTGAAAGTTGATCATGAGGAGTTACTCAGTAAGATGAAACTGTTCACGATGGCAAGCAAACAAGAAGATATGAATGACATTACCTAGGTCTTCAAGAAAAACCTTGAAGGGAGAGGACGCATTTGAAACACACCAACAAGTTGATCAACCTGACAGAGCATTGAAATCGTCAGCCGCACTTTAACGTAGGTCGTCCAGGACAATGTAAAGAAAAGAAAATTGGACCCCCCCAGTGGCTACAATTCGGGAAAGTGATCTTTGAAGTGAATACATATTGTTAAATCGACTTGGCGATTTAGGATAATCCACAGCAATGCGTAACCAATAACTGTACAAATGCTGGCACAGGCTATCTTTTAATCCCGAAAAAAGCGGGAAAAATAACCGAAATGACTGCAATTTATACGGTAACATTGACAAAAGTAATAAATCAAAGTACCGTTTTTGGTTGACGAAATCGTGATGGGCAGCACATCAGGTCGTGTCTAGGCTGGCAGGCGTTACATGAAAAAAAAGTCCCGAGACACGTAGATGATACATATCTCACTAGGGGACCCAAAAATGCATCAGCTACAATTTGATCTTCTTACAAAGACAGTTGAAACCAAGATCGATGCACATATTGTTTTTTTTAGATGTCTTGATGACTAGAGGAGCAGATGGCTAGGTGGTCAGAAGTACACACCCCATCATCAACTAGTCGGGTCAGAACTTCGATAGTATGCCTTACAAATACGGACTTAAACGCACATTATCCGGCAGAATGTGTCGAATGATTATACCTGATAGCTTAGAATAATACGAGGAACTATCACATGCAACATTATCAGATAACGGTTATTCTTTTTGTTTAATTGGTAAGTATGCTAAGCCAGTTGATCTGATACCTGTTATCATAACTGTGCCACATGAACGTGTTTATCTTTATTTATCTTTCCGAGAAGATAATTTCGACCGGGTTCATGTCAGGTATCAAACGGACCTACAAGACCACAAAACTCGTGCTTGGTGAGACGACGCCAACACCATCGTCCTCAACGAAGGACCCAATAATATTGACCGACTCAAACGTGATCTATAATTCCACATGTACTCGTGGAAGCAGATATGTCGGCTGCAAGTCAGGGTAACTGGGAACACGCATCGATGACCACATTCCCAGGTGGTAGACGGATTTGGCAAACGGGACTCTCCGTAATGTCATTGCTGGAAATCTGGAAGAAACTGGACATAACGTGGACCGCCCAAAATCATGGCAGTCTTAAAATTGTGGATGCAGTGACACTCCTATTCTGCATACAGAGACAAATGACCATCTCTTTTGTTTTACCCTGTTAACCCTCACTTTCTTTTACTGTACTATCTTTTACTCCATAAGAACAAAGATGGCAAACGTAAAGAGACAGCATGAAAAAGTGACGCATCTCTAACAGAGGATAGTAAAAACGGTGAGGTTAAACCGGACAAGTAACTGAACAGCAAAACAGACTTTGTCAAATACTACGCTAAGTATGCTGCGTATATTTCCTGAGGCGCTACTGCCCTAGTGCTAATCATCGTCTGTATATGAAAAGGCTATCCCGGATAGCCGTTTCAGACGAATAGTTAAAATACGAATTGCCATTATTTCCTCTGGAACACCACTAGTTGAACATTCCTTTTAATGTCAAACACGATCAAATTCCCCCAAGCATAGAACTAATGGCGTTTTTCACGTAAACAGTGGCATCTGACTAAACGAGCTGATAAGCACTGCCCACTGCAACTAACAAGCTGTGGTGGGTATCTCGCACTACCGAGTTAGACAAGGTACAAATCTACAGTAAATTTCAAAAAATCAGGTCCGTACGCAATAAGGTATGAGCAGATACGATCAATATCAGAGAATCAGCGCGAGATGGTCGATTTCAGAACGGAAAGAGATGCGCAAGTAGTAGCAGGAGATCAAGATGAGAGTACGCGCCAAAAACAACTGGTGAACCCCTCCAGATACTCCATAGTTGCCATGATATCTATTGGAGATTAGAAATAACCACTGATCGAAAATATCTCTCCGTTTTCACACGGAATAATGATCACAGTAGTGCGGAAAACTAATTAACAGTGCGTCGTGCGATGGCGATATTCTTTTTGTTTTAAATTGTTCTGCGACTGAAGTTTCGTGTTGAGAAAATCCTACACAAGACGTCACAACGAGGAAGAACCTTGATGCGATGTGACCGTTTACACAACTCGACGACCTGTTACGTTAAACTGGGCGGTGTGACGGCCACACTGACAGTCATTCATACTAGGCAGGCCAGTAAGTAGGGGTCTGACAAACTACGGACTCCTGGTCAACCGGGTTAGGGGTTGAAAGAAGGCAGGTATCTATTGTCGGAAAATTACCAGTTTTGGTACACTGTCATCCACCCGCTGGTTTGCGATACAGGCTTCTAGTGGTGTTCGTCAGGGGCGTCCGATTTCCCCCTTCCTGTTCAATTTTGTTATGGACGACATTCTGGAAGATGCGCTTGAGCAGTCCAGTGAACTTGGTGTTAAGTTTCCTCCTGGCGCTAGATTGACCGATCTGGAGTACACGGACGACATTGTCTCACTTAGCCCCTCAGCCGAAAACCTGCAGACCTTGCTGGACAAGGTGAGTGACCGGGCTGGTTTGTATGGAATGCGCTTTGCACCTTCAAAGTGCAAAGTGTTGCTTCAAGACTGGGGCGCTTCAACTCCTATTTTCTTCATTGCAGGTAACACACTTGAGACTGTAGACAGTTTCACATACCTGGGTAGCACTGTCTTGTCAGCCTGTATTATTGCTGATGAGATATCAGCGAGGATTGCAAAGGCACGAGTTGCCTTTGCCAAACTGCGTCATCTGTGGCGTCGAAAAGACGTCCGGTTATCGCTGAAAGGAAGGGTATATAATGGTTGTGTACGTTATGTCTTATTGTATGGTTTGAAAACGTGGCCTGTTCGCAAGCAAGATATCAGCAGGTTTGCTGTGTTTGACCATCGCTGTCTCCGTTCGCCGACGCGTGTTCCGGAACGCTCGGGATGCGCGAACAATTGGTCAATTAATCACGGTACACAGTTTGCGATGGTTGGGTCACGTACTCCGTATGTCATCTGATCGTTTACCGTACCGGGCATTACATACTGAGACCACCAACGGTTGGGTGAAACCGCGTGGTGGTCAAGCAACAACGTGGTCACGAAATATGAAGACCTTGACTGCTCCATTGAGCAAAGTGGGTAGGTGTCGCCTGCCTGGATGGGGTCCTCGTGATCACTCAAACCGCTGGTTAGAGATGCTATCCGAGATGGCGTTGTGTCGCAGTCAACGGCGTACCTGTATCCATACCATTTCTAGTTCTTCCGCTTAGTCTTGTTTTAATAATTTTCAACCTTCTTAGTAACGTTTTCTTCCAGGATATTCCACGTCACTGTTGAGGCCAGCGGCGGCCCCAGCCACAGTACCTTTTGGTCAGGCTCATGGCTGTTATGATGATGATTTTCAGCTAAAAGCTTTGATTCAGAACCCTAATCGTTCTCCTTTCTAAGTAAAGGCGTCCTGGCTGTATCTCAGCCCACATACAACCATGAATATTCACAACACCAATAATTTCATACTGTATCGGTCGTCTCGCATCATAAATCGGGTCACCCTATCTGCTGCATATAACAGGGTGGACATGCGAAAACATGCTATTGCTGACCTCTCCACCACTGTTCTATCAAATTTAGCTCTCAGATCCCTCCCGATTCCCATTTCTGGTGATTACTCTGCAGCCTTCACAACAGGCATAGTTAACCACACTAACACTGTGTCCGTAAATCCCATCTCTTACCACTCAGCCTCAGAACTCTCTCGTCCATTGTTTAGACATAGAATGCGAATTCATACGGGTGCTTTCAACGTTCGCAGTCTACGACAGACAGGTCAACGGGTTGCTCTCGCCCGAACGTTAGACTCGTGAAATGTCGATGATTGCTGCATCTCGGAGACTAGAATCCAGGACAGTAGTGAACGTATGGAACTAACAGCACCTGTACTGTCTACTCAGTACTGGTTACACAATCCAGGTGACCCCAAGGCCGCAGCTGCCGGTCACGGTGGAGTAGGTATAGTCCTCAGCTCGACGGCCGACGATAGGATGGATTCCCGCTAACAGTAGATTTTGTGCCCCCGCTTGGCGGATTCAATTAAGATCAGCTCTAGACGTAACACTTTCAGAAATCTTTTCATCATGTTCGCTTATGCTCCAACTGACTGTAGTGACGCCAACGTCAATGACGCCTTTTATTCGGATCTGACCGCCCTCGCTCGGTCGATACATGGATCTGATATAGTCATTCTGACCAGAGATGAATGCCCAGGTCGGCCATCTTGCTGAGACCGAGTCTCATTTATTTAGCAGGTTTGGGATAGCATCATACCGCTCGGATAATGGCGGACGACTGTTGCAGCTACGCACTGAACATAAGCTATTTTTAAGCAACATTAGCTTCAGACATCGTGCACATTGTTATACTTGGTGCCTTCCTTCTCCAAATCAGGCCTGATCTCAGACAGACCATAAAGCTGCTAGTTATAGGTGGCGGGTGGACAGATATCCACAGGAAGTTGAGCCGTAGCCTGATCGTGGGGCTTGGCTAATGGAGAAAGTTAAAGAAATGGAAGCCGTTTTCGCTTCAAGGAACATTGACAGACTCATCACCATTATCCGTGCTACTGGGCAAAGGCGACCGCCTACCAGTAAAGCTTTCAGAAAGGCATACGGCACAGTTATCTAAAATAAGTCCAAGGGGTAGAATGATGGACGGAACACTTCGACGATCAATTTAGCTGGCCTCCTGTTTTTACTGTGTTACCGTCACAAACTTGCAAGTTAACACCATCGTCGGTAGATTTGAAGACACCCACAAAGAGTGAGGTCCACAACTGTAATTCGGCACTCAAACCTAATACGACTGATGTGCTCGGATGATCTCGTGTCGGCACATTCCAAAGAAGGCATGAAGGCGTTATAAAACGTCTAGACACAACTGTTTCAACTTGCGTGGACGACTGATAACATACCCTCTGTTGGGATTACTCGATAACAGCCCGATTATTCAAGGAGGGACATGGGGGTTCTGGTGGAAACTACAGGAGAATCACCTTGACTCCCAGTCAACACTACAGTTCCGGCATCCATTGTATTTCGTTGACTCACTGCAGCTCGAGAGCCAAACATTAGGGGCGAACAGGCAAGGTTTCGCCCTGAGCGAGTATGTATTAATCA
>JTDE01002657.1:9548-40281 GCA_014338405.1 Paragonimus skrjabini miyazakii
GAGTCCTATCTCCGTCACATCTGTGGAGTTGTTCGCAACAGGTTCGCATTACTAGCGGTCTTCTGGACCACATTTCTGCTGTAACATGGACTCTTCGACTGTAAGTAATGTTCGATGGGCGGTTTTTATCTCTTCGCTCATTTTCCATTCGACCATTTTGTAGTAAACAAGCCATCTGTTTGCAGATGATAAAATAAGGTGGGCACGAATAACGACATGGTATAAGTCGGGATAGTTATCCCAATCTGGGCAGCAGTCTTTATCGGAGTACAAGTTCCTATTGCTGATGACGTCGTGATAACTGCACTTATGGTTAGTTTACACAGGGTGGTCTCCATGTGACACTGCTGTCTTGTGTTAGAAACTTACGTCGGTGCATGGTATCCGTGAAATGCGCATACTTATAACAGACATTCACCATTGTCTTGTGGGGACATTGATAATGTCATCTAGCCGTCTCTTTTTATGAGTGAGCCAACCAATTTGTGCGTTCATTCCACTAATGAGAACGACGGCGTCTGGTGCTTAGTCTCTCTTAAAAAACTGAGGAGCACGTTGTAAAGAGTATTCTTGTCAGTATATGACTGCATGTAGAGGCATGTGCAGATGTGATACGTGACCAATGTCGCTCTGGTCTTGGTCGGCAAATTTTGACCAACTCATTCAGACTAACAGTATGTAAGCGATCGCCCAATAGAGTCCAGTCAAACTGTTTGTACTCGGTCGTAGACCCTGATACAGCCCTCATTTTAGCTTGTCAACATGATTAGGTTACGTCGTCAGAGACCCCGCTAAAGAACCACCGACCCATAGTGTTATCTGGAGACAATTTCAAATGATAATGCTTGTCTAAATCGAAACGCGCTTCCACTTCCAGACCCAGAAGTTTACTAATCACGGTAGCTTACTGATCTACTTGTTGAAATTGTGGACATTAAAATTCCAGCTCTGTGCATTGTGTATACGTCAAGTATACGTTAGATAAATAGGATGAGGCTGAAGATCCAGAATATAAGCTTCTTTTATTTTTTTAATTACAGCACAAACGGAGGAGCATGAAGGTTTGAAGGTGTATGGTTTAAGCAGTAAGTTGTCATCTAAATGCGCACACCACATTCTCACTCTGTTTAAGAACGCGAAGTAGGAAAGAGAGCAAGACTTGATAAGCTTCGTGGTTTCTGCTGTTGTATGAACAAACTTGTTTTTCTGTTAACAGTGATGGAATTGGATTAACAAAAGTGTTTTCACACTGACTGTCTCTAGAAGTGGAGCAAGTTTCAATTCTTACGGGTTTGGTTGTTGCGTAGTCTACAGTCAATTAAATATTCGGATTGCAATCTGTTTATCCATCGAAGATTAACGTTTTAGCGGTAGACCATGACACTTGCCCTTTGGGCCAAGTTTATGTTTTCTTTCGTCCGTCCGAAAATCCAACGTGGGCCTATTTAGGATTGCGTTCAGTGAACCCGATTTCATAAACCAATGGTTCGTATTTCTGTTAACGAAGGCTACGTCGCATGAAAATTGGTTCGGGATCAGTTAAGCAGCTTGCCATAGAGACATTCGAAGTCGATTTACCGCTGTCTCGAAACAACTGCTTGTGCGGCTCACAAAAGAGAACGGATTGACTGAAGGGCATCAGAGAGAATGATCTCCGATTCTGATTGGAGGGAACTCAGGTTTGGTTGCAAACGAAACAAACCGTCTGAAAGTATCGTCAAAACGTTCTGCTCAATCGTTTGGTTTGGGATTATACGCCTTCGTTCTAATAGCCACGTTCTTTATCGTGCAGGAAATGCCTTAGTTCGTCAGGCGTTAAGGGATATTCCTAGAACGATCCTTGACGCGATGGAACGGCTTGCACATCTCGATGACCTATTGGGCCAAACTGGACGGCGAGACAATCACACCGACAGAGCCACTCGTACCATACAGACCATTAGGTCGATATGCGATAAGCCACAGTTTCCTGGTCTTCCAAGCTGGAGGTTAGAAGAAGATTGGCTTCGCCTCCTGAAAAAAATGCCCGTTTTGTTAAACTATTACTCACCCGCATACTTGTGGTACAGGCTTTTGAGCCAAAGGCTTTGGTTTAGAACCCTGTCTAGATCTGGGCGTCCTGGCGGTATCTCAGCTCACATGGTTAGCGGCATCCAGTTCGGATTAACCTGTCACAATGACCAAAGACAATGGACGCCTGCGATTAGCCATCACCACAAGTGGCTTGCACTGCACCACTTGCAGTTCCACTCACACCACGCATCCGGTATAAAACCGAAGGATTAAGACCAGTATGTTTGTGATTGATGCCTTTATGTTCAGCCGGCTGATGCTGGTTAGCCAATTAATTGACTACCACGCAAAGGAAACCCTTATCTCTCGGAAAATAAACAGAAAGACTGCAATGATAAGATCTAAACTAAACAGAAATATAAAATGTAATACAAAAAGCATCTTAGTATACGTGTGCATGTTAGTGCACTCTCGAGAGGATAAGGATGAATAGCAAAATTCAGATTGGATTGTGAAAAGGATATATGAACCGTTCATCATACAACACACCAACGAAGCTGAAGAAAAAAAATGGGTAGAAAACCGCAGACACTCAAGTTTCTAAAGAGAAGACCGGATTAGTTGCCAGACGACCATGGTCTTGGTCGATGCACTCTAACAGAAATAGAAGGGATATACCGATTGACCTACCTGAGCCTAACGTACTGATCGTCTTTTCGGCGATGGTGCACTGTGATTACGCTGGTGACCCATTCATCAAAGGCAGCCCACGAATTCGCGGCCGCGCATATCGCACCGCCATATAATCATGTCACTACGACCTACGGCACTAATGGTTTCTTTGCATACCGCGCGCTTTCGTTCTCAGCCGCGCAATAACTGCTCGTTGGACTCGCGGACATCCGTCCGAATCATATTCCTCCAGGCCGTCTGGTTCCACGCCAAGTATTTCCAACTTCTTCAATCAATGTTACAACGTGAAAGAATTGCCTGCACAGCATCCTGGTATCTCCGCTTTTGACCACCAGGATTTCGCTTACCCGACCTCAGCTGTCCATACGGCAGCTGCTTCGGAATACGGTCATCGCCTATTCGTCGGACATGACATAGCCAACGAAGCTGATTCAGTATCGGTATGGCTTCCCTCCCGTTCATGTCCGCTCGCCGCAGTGCACCGACAAAGTATGTGACCATACTGTCAGCGCTTTATTCCCATACTTCTGCTCAGGTTAGGGTTTTTGGCTACCCATCTGACAGTTTCAGCACCAGGAGCGGCGTACGTCAAGACTGTCTCCTTTTACCATTTTTGTTCTATTTCATATACGAAATAATGGAGGACTGTCCGCGGCACTCAAATGATGCCGGCGTGGACCTCCCACCTGGTGAAAGACTGACTGATCTTGATTATGCTGACAACAAGATGTTGCTGTTTGACGACATTTACGTGGCACAAACAACGCTAAACGCTATTTCTCGTTCTCTACTAAGTACTTCGGAATGCGCTTTGCAGCCCCAAAATGCAGTGCTTCTGCAAGATTGCTGTGATTATGTGGATATATTGTTAGATATTGAAGCCGTGGAGGTTGTTGACCGATTTGTGTACCTGGGAAGCTGAATTAACGGCGGCGGCAGAGGTTTAGGGAGTAAAATAGAAGCGTGTTCTCAAGGCTAGGCCGGTATTCGTTAATCTGGGGGCATCTCTGGCTACAGAGAGGTATCTCTCTGAGTCTTAAGGGTCCCGTATATGAGACGACAGTGAGAGCTGTATTACTTTACGGCAGCGATACTTGGTCGCTCAGGGTAGAAGGCGTGTACCGTCTTCAAATAGTTGATCACCTTTTTTTGCGTTTGATCGCTCGTGTCGGTTGACATTAGCGAGTAAACAACGAGGAGGTTAAGAGGCTGGTATTTGGTAGTGATTGTCAAACGAATTCTTTTGTTTAATCATTACATTTGTACAGACTGATTGTTATATCATGTACTAAGGATGCCCGTTAGTCGTCTGCCACACCGATCACTGTTTGCCGACACTGCGGCCGACTGGCGCAAGGTGCGAGGTGGACAGATGATGACCTCGTGTAAACAAATGAAGTCGTCCACAAAGGGGTTCGTCTCTCGGGCTGAGACCCTCGCGACTCAGAGTCAGTGGCTTGAGACGTTAGGTAGGATGGCGACTAACCGAGCTCAGTGGCGTGAATGTTGTCGTTGCTTGACCGAGTTGTCTGTGAAGTGAGTGCACTTAATGACGCCAGGTAGTGAAAGCCGCAAGGAAGCTGTTCGTGGTGGCACACGGTAGAAGCAGGAGGCCAGCTAAATTGACTCAAAGTGTTCCGCTCACCGCTCTAACTTTCTGGACTTATTATAGATTAGTATGCCATCTGCCTCGCTGATAACTTCACTAACAGACGGTCGCCTGAGACCAGTGGCACGGATCAGCTTAAATAGTTTGCTGGTGTTTCCTTAGGCAAAAGCGGTTTCCATTTCCTTAACTTTTTCCACTAACCATGCTTCACGATCAGCCTTTAGACCACGTTTCAGTTTCCTACAGATGTCTTTCCTAGACTTGTTATGTGAACATTCAGGAGGAATATACCGTCTAGCTTCTAACAACTCCAGGGATTTCTCTGAAATCCAATGTTTGTTTAGCCCATGTACCCCTGTGCCGCATGCTATGGTACCTGCTTTAAGAATGGCCTGTTAGATTTGAGCCCACCAGCTGTTAAGATCTTCGGAATGAATACCACTAAGGCAGCTTTCTAAGCTGGTTGCTGTCGATGGGGTTGTTGTCCAGCAAAAGTAGGGACAAAACGACGACGTACCAACGCATGATCTGAATCCATGTATGTGCTCCCATAAGAACGACAGTCTTGAATCGAACCACGCTACCTATAACTAGCAGCTGTGTGGTCTGTCTGAGACCAGAGCTGATTCGAAAGAGGAAGACGTCATCATCATCTTCATAGACAACAATGTATCAGTGGTTCGCACAGGTGCTTAACTGCCACACAACCACGAAGGAAAAAACCCTATATGGGAAAAGAAAAAAAGAAGGGGAGGGGAATGGACTTAGCTACTAAAAATAGCAACGTCGATATCCAAACATACAACATCGAGACGCCTACATCTTGTAAACGAACAACCGAACTGTAAGTGAAAGTAAGGCATCACTGGCGTCCTTAAGTGCGCTCACTTCACAGCCAACTCGATCAAACAACGACAACATGCACGCCACTGAGCTCGGTTAGCCGTCATCTCACCTAACGTCTCAAGCCACCGACTCTGCGAGTCGCGAGGGTTCCAGTCCGGGAGACGAACCCGGTCTACCGTGTTAGTTCCATACGTTAACTGTTGTTCTGGATTCTAGTTTCCGAGGTACAGCAGACATCGACATGCAGCGAGTCTAACGTTCGTCCGAGAGCGGCCTGCTGACCTATCTGTTTTAGCGTGCCAGTGTTGTAAGGGACGAGGGAGGCCTGAAGCTGAATGACAAGAGACAGAACTTACCGACTCAGTGTTACCACGGTTGGCTACGTCTGTTGTGGGACCTGTGGAGTAATTATCAGCAATGGAGATCGGGAGGGTCATGAGAGCTAAATTTGATAGGACAGTGGGGGAGGGATCAGCAGTGATATGTTTTCGCCTATCCACCCGGCTGTATGCAGCAGATAGGGCGACCGGGTTTATACTGCGAGACGGCCGATGCAGTATGGATTTACTTGTGTTGTGATTATTCATGTTTGTATGTGGGCTGAGGTACTGCCAGGACGTCCATTCCTGGACAACAGAACGATTAGGGTTCTCAACCAAAGCCTCTGGCTCAAAAGCCTGTGCCGCAAGGCAGTGGGTAGGTAGCAGTGTACTCGAATTGGTACTTTTTTCGGAATAAGATGTCAACCTTCTTCCAACCCCCAACCTGGAGGATCAGGAGACTGGTTTTTCAGACCTATTGGCCTGCCTAGTATGAGTGACTGTCGGTGTAGTGGCCACACCTTCCAGTTTAGTCCAGCAGGTCATCAAGATGTGCAAGCCGTCACACCACGTCAAGGTCCAGCCTCGTTGTGACGGAGGATGGTTCACAGTTTGACTGTTTGTTAATCGTCTTACGTTTTTGTCGTATGTTAATTGTAACTAATATGTGAACAGACCAGGAAGAGTTGGATAGCCTGATACTGCGTTCTTTCAAGAGTTTTCCGATTTTAATTGCACAGCTCGTATTTCCGGGGCTGAACGTCGTGGTGGTTTTTTAGCAGTTGGGGTGCTATTTGGCGAGAGGTTAGCAAAAAGAGGCGATGGATTGATGCATGCATTGACAAGATCTGCATGATGAAAGCGATTCGCTGTGGCTATAAAACGGGATTTCTAATATTTTATGCAGACGCAGAAATTTGTCTTAATCACACATGAAAACACGATTTGAGCAACACTGTAAGTTTTGCCATTTGAATTTTTGTAGCGTAAATATGTGTGGCAGTGGCCGTGAGTATGAAATGCCAGACCATTGAAAGCCGTGATTATAGAGTGTTGTAGGTATTCTACTTTAAGGCGTTAATTCTGTACGACATCTGGGAATTTGACTACCAGAACTAACATAGTCTTGGGATTGTTAGGATATCCTATTAGAAAAAGTGTGCACTACTGCGTTTGGTAAACACTAAGAAGCATTGTATGTGGTCATCGAAGATACCAACGAACTAGTAGTGGATGTGGCTTTGGTGCCAGGCATTAATCGGTTGGCAACAGCAGAAGTACCACTCTTCATTCGCTGTGATAGGTATTTGATTCATGTGATAGCGATTCAGTCTTTTAGCGGATCCTGGTTAGAGAAGGACATACACTGTAAGAATTCCCTATCTTCGGAGATCGGATCTGCCCATAAACGGCATCCAAATTAGATTATCTGATTTTCGGAAAGCCATGCTGAATATTGCTAGACTGCATTCCACTATGAATGCATCGCGTGTTATCTTTTTTTGCCCAACTAGGAAGGCTTTGAAAGCACAGTCTTTTGCCAACAATTCAAGAGCCTAAAGAAACTGGTCCAGACTTTGACCCGTTCCGGGTTGTTGTGCAAACTATAAATGCTGAGTAATTACCTCGTTTCCAGGCTCCAACAAAAGCTTTTCTAGATTATTAAATGCATAATTTAACGTGTCTTACTTAGCCACGTATTCGTAAACAGTAGGCGCAATATAGTTGATATGTACGTCAAGTTCATTCAGGTTTAATGTTGAAGATTTCGTGACGTAAGTATCGTGATCACGTACTCGCTGATAGCGAATTTTCGATCATGTTCGGCAGATGTGACTGACATCAACGCATTGTGGATGCAAATTATTGACCTTTTTGTAACGAATAGGTTGTTTTAAATGTCTCCCAAACCTGCCTTAGAATGTAGGCTTTGTTCGCTTTATACTTGTAGCATAAAAGCTGAAACCGGAGAGAGCGGAGATGTTTAGGCGTGTGCTATAAATAATGAATGGCCTGAACAACACACATCATAGTGTCTGCTAGTAGTGTTTACATTAAGCAATTGAGACTGAAAATGAATGGGGAAAAATGCGTTAGGTAAACGATTTTGTGAGGCATTCCTAGGTCGTCTATGTTGCAGGTGATGGTTGGCTTAAGAGACACCGACTGAAGCATCTGGCTCAATAACAGTAGGATGCACAGCAGGATGCACTTCGAAGCTTGTTTCAGTAGGGCGCTCCTGGCTTCCTAGCTGAAGTCTGAAGGACATCGAGCAACTTTGGTTGTGAACACTGTTTGCTTTGGCGAGATACAGAAAGCAGTGATGCTCGTATTACGAATTTCTATGTACATCGTTTTATTATGTCTTCTTTCTCCCCTTTCATTTCCCCCCTCTTTATCTTACGCTACCTCTTTTTTTCTCCTATGGTGACACGTTTGTCATTACGCACACATGTATATATTCTCCGGAGATTTAGTCATCATACCGGGAACAAGTCGGCGCATTTACTTCGTACTGGCCACTCGAGAATTAGCGGAATGTAAACGTTGGTATGCGACTCTGTTTGCTGACCAGGGATAAACGGTGATCTATAACATGCGTTGAAAACGGTGTGTATTGCGGTTCAGACGAAGGATACCAATCGGACGGAGAATGCTGTACGAATCAGCCTGTTATTCTTTCGGGGATTTACGGCACGACAAATAACTGTGTTTATTTGCTGTCACCAACAACATGAATCTTTGGAAACGGTGTACAGAAGGCAGCATGAACTGCATAATGCTCTGCCAGAATGTTTCACTACACAAACGGTCATGAATTGCTTTCTTAGAATCACATTACACCGTCCGTTAGAACTTGTCTATCTGCGGTGCATTGGCATATCTGCCCTCCCAGAACGAAACACTTTTTCTCAGTCCCGTTACTTGTCTTTTTCGGGTGTGAACCGACTCTATCACGAGATATCACCTGTACTTTTGCATGATATGGCTGAAGGTGACTCAGAACTCTAAATACTTGCTAGGGTTTGATGGGGGTATTCCATTAATCGTTTCGGATGGACGGGTTGGCGCTTCTGTGACAGTCGTGAATTAAAGCAAGTGCTCAACGACGGACATGGTGTTCTTGGACGATGTCGAAAATCGTTACGCCGTTTGACCCTGACCCTTTTACCGCATCCCTAACAAACCAAGATTTAATCAGACACTTGAAACATGAGTGTAGATCTTGACCACAAAGGTGACTTTTGGCGCTTACAGCTGCCGGTATGTTTTATTTAGGAATTGGCGGCAGAAAACATGATTCAGAGGATGTTTCGGCTCTCAATACTGAAGGGGACTAGTAAACGGAAACTGACCAAAAGGAGCAGGGTTGTTGGTAAGTTGTTTCACGATAGCATGTTTATTTGAAAGCGTACTGTTGATCTGATTGTTCTTCAAAAACCGCCGACACGGCATTACATTGCTTACTACTTGCAAACACGTCCGAAATTACATCGTCCTGTTCTTCTTTGGCCGCGATGAATCGTAACTTGCGATCCTTGGTATGTTTTCGTAAGTTGACGAATAGTAAATTGGCTTAAGGGTTATATTCACGTTTTGCAATAGCATGGTTTCATAATCTATGACGTATTCGTAAACAAGCGGATAAACCTAACCGCTAAGAAAGTCCAGTTCATTGGGTTCGTAACTTGTCCCGACGATAAGGAGGGTAGTAAACATGCAGTACTAGTGGTTTCATGGATTTGATGATGTTGCATATCATGCATAAGTATCGGAATGTGCCGGTCGCAGGAGGCGATCCATTTTGGGACTGCCTGGTAAATAAATCCTAAGATCTACAAAAGTGGAAAATGGTTGGGTACGAATTGAAGAGCCCCGCTCCTCACGAATAAGGCTTCATTTACGTTGCAGCTACCCTATGGTGGCTGAAGGAAAGAACAACGGGAAGCATGGTTAAAACCATCCGTTGATGTGTACTGTTGAGCACTGCGCCACGTAAACGTCATTCATAGCATTATTCGGTTCCGAAAGGATATACTTACTCCAAGTTGTTACATTTGCCAGGTAAACGCATGTTTAATACAAATCTGATATTTTCAATCTTTCTGTAGGACAATACTTACCTTGTCAGCCTTATGCCTTATCCGTGAGTATTATTTATTTATGTTAGCCGTGTTACGCGAACTGACACCCACCAAACGATTTACTGAAATGTACGAACAGCATTATATAGAAGAGTCAACAATGTCACGGTTGCAATCACCCGATTGACTGCGGCATTTTTGTATTCGGGAGCGTTTTTATTCCACAATGCGCATGATCATATAGTTCCCAACCTAGTCGGCGATAGCTCTTGGCCTTACTTAACAAAACGGTCAAGGTGTTTTTGCTCGTGATTGCATCATCGTTTGGCTATCTAACACTTTCCAATAGTTAGCTGTTGCTTTGAGCAAAATACAATAGAACAGACACTGTTAACATACGAGATGCGTTACGCCATTATCGTGGATTATGTCTTTATATTGCTCCGGTTGATCTCTGTGGGGTACACTTTGTACTCTCAAAGTACGGTGTGATAACAAGACTGGCTTAATCTTAATTCTTTTTTATTACTATAGGCTGCTTACGATTGAACAATGTAGTTTCTTCGGCATTTCTGGCATGGTGTGTGTGTGAAAATAAGGAGGTTTTATAGTGTGTTCATATATCTTCTTCACTTATGGCGTCGCAAAAATGTTCGATTGTGGATTGAAGGAGGCGATTAAGATATATGAGCACATGCAATATCACTCTACGGACCAGATGTCTGACCCGTTAATGTCAGATGTGTGCATGCTCTCGATATCTGACCAATTCTGCTACGGTGAAGTGGTGGTCAGGCTTGTGCACCGTATCAAGGAAAGGTAGAACTAACACTAAGTGCAGGGATCTGAAGTTAGATTTGACGTCTCTTATACCGTTCCGGAGATACGGACTTCATGTGTGTTGGGTCATAACACTATGCACTTACATAATTGTTCATGGTTTCACGTGGTACCGAAGATGACAGTAGCACATAAATGAACATACGGCGGAGCAATTTTTACAGTTACGGCACTACTGGCTTCCGAATCAGGAAGAAGGAGGTGACAGGTATCGTCAAACAAAGAGCACTCCGATCGTCCAACGGTTGACCGTGACCACCGGCGTATTATCCAATACAGTCGAAAAACATTCGGAATCATTCAAAAGCCTGATGTAGCCTCAAATACATCCACTGTGTGCAGCAGTGATCAGAATCAAACAATAGTCTTATTGGCTGGGCTGGGCAAGCCCTCACAGCCAAGTTAGTCACTGTTGAGTCATTGGCTTTGGGTAAGTTCCCCCAAGAAAAAGTTGTATCATGTTATCTCGCAGGTCAGACGTTTGAATTATAAATTCAAGGCGGCATAAGCAGCCGTGAAGTTTCGGAAATTATCGTTCTGCCAACAGTGATATTATTCATCCACCATGTGACAATTGTTTTCTAAAGTCAAGACAACTGATATACTTTGGTACTTTTAATGTCCTTACTCTCCAACAAGTTGATCAGCAAGTTGCTCTGGTAAGCATTGTTTCAAGTCTGGAGCTTGATGTGTGTTCGAGGCATGAGTACGGTTCTGGCACCGTCATTCGCTTGAACTCACCCCTAGATAACTGCCGATCTAAGTGTTTCTCTCTCAGGATTTCTGGTGATGCCGAAGTTGAATCTCGTGGTCAGGCTGCAATAGTAATCGCACTGAGTTCCAGAGAAGAACAATGTTGGATCTCATTGGTCGGTCGCTTAGGCGCTGTTGAAGGTCTGTCAACACAATTCAGTAAAGTGTATATTCGTTGTCGTCATGCACCCTAACGAATAACTGTTCGGATGCTACCAAACGTGCCTTCTGACCTTCCGAAACCGAATAAACACTGACATCATCTTACCAGCGGGCGATTTTAGTGCTCACCTTGTTCGTCTTTCTTCAGAAGAGAAATGGTCGAGAAGTTTGTTTGGTGTCCGGTCACAATGTACTGATAGTGGCGGAAAACCGCTGGAGCTGTACACACCTCACGAGATCTATATTTTGAGTTCTGCATTTCAGCACTGGAACAAGCATTGCGTTGTATGAAGACTTCCCTGTGCTTCTGCACCACAAATACAGTTCGATTGGTTGACGGTGGCTTCATTCAACTAACGGTTATTGTGCATTTTTGATCAGCCACCTGGACTCGGGTCACGCTGTTGTGCATGTCCATTCTGTTTTGTTATTTGTCCAGCAGTCGTACACTCGTGAAATACAAGAAAATTTACTGGCATTTGAGGGAGGAGTGTTAGGAACGTTTAACGGGAAGCATTAATGAACAAATCGCCCAATTCGGGTCATATGAGAGAACCTAACGCACACTGGGACGAATGGCAGCAACTGTGAAAACATGCTGTGAGAATTGTGTTCCGAAGGAGGTGTGTATTCATGACAAAAGTGGATTTCTGCCACGTCGATAAGACTCATAAACAGGCGTCGCTCGATCCCGCCTAGCTTTGAATCTGATGACGACCGTCGAGATGTTAAACGCTACCTGACTAAAAGCTTGCACAAAGACTGTGAACACCATTTTTTCGAGCTTTTTTTTATCTGGGAATAGCAGAAGGCCTTTTTCCACTGATCCGTAATTGTACTGGCCGTGGAGTCGGTGTGGGTAAGACCATAGGTGAAAAAGATGGTTTGGTTGTCACCGGCCAATCGTGCCGACTTGACATGTGCTGGACATTTTGATGAACAGCCTGGTTGATCTCAACCAGACCATGTGGACGACGGGATCCGAATGGCTGGTTTTTGCGTTCGTGAGCAGAAGTGGTCGTGAAGCTTAAGTTACTAAAGCGTAGCACGCCCTCTGGGCCAGATATTCTCCCTCCTGTTTTCAAGGATGGTGGATAGAGTTTGATATGAGGCCGAACGAAACCCCTTCAGGCGGTTTAGGAGACTGAAGGTGTACGTCGTGGTTGGTGCTTATCAACAGTTATTCTCGTTTTCACAAAAAGGGTTCGATGTGTGTGTGGAGACCACGGAGGTATCAGTCTAGTGTCTGTTACGTTCAAGTTACTTACTGGCCTAATATTGCGTCGGTCCAATGAACCCAGAGGAAATCAAGTATGTGAAGAACAGGCAGTATTCTGGTCCGATCATGGATACGTTGATCACACAAGCTAAATTTTTTGATGTATCTTGGGGTAATAGCACTCTTATAAGGAGCTGATGGTCGGGGTCTTGTCAGATTTCAAAGCTGTTTTCGAATCGACTACTCATAGTGTCCTTCGGAACTACCTGTTTCGCAAAGACGTTTTATGGAAATATGTGAATCTGTTGCGATCGCTGTTTGTCTACTCTGCAAACAGGGTTAGGGTCTGTGAACAACTGTTTCGAGCGTTGGCCACTTCTATACCTTTTTCCATACTGGTTTCTCTTTTAGGCATAAGAATGTATCTTTCGTGTAAAAGCCTTTCGTTTTAGTGCAGTAGAATTTCTCCATAGTATTTTCAGACTGTGGAAGTGGCTTATGATTGGTCTAGTGGACTTATATTTTACGGCCTTTTTGGTTGCGACTGCACGCATTGGCTGCTGCGCTGGGACAATGTCCGAGGAAACACTTGAGTTGTGAAGGCCGTCATGTGGTTCAGTCGGGGTATAGAGTCCAGCCCAGAGGGGCAGAGAGTACAAGCCAATGATAGGATCACATGACGGCCTTCACAGCCTGTAAGGCTTACTGTTGATTGCACCAGAATGCAAATACAACACTTCTTATGAGGGTGGACGAATGAGCAATGATCGTTGCAGGCACGACGAGTGGATAAAATTTTTAAATACCTTGACGTATTATCTGGGTTTGTAGTAGTAGAATTTCAGATTTTCCAGCCGCGCACCATGTTAGTTCTCATTGAGTCAGTCCACTCGGTGCAAGTTAACTGGTAGAGATAGCTGCCGTCAGTTATTGAGATCATATGCACAATGCTCTTCAAAATCGGTTCCGTGTTACTTTTATTTTATTAGTACGACTTGGTACGATTTATTTTTAATTGGCGCCAAGGGAATCTCCCATTCTTAAAGCGGAATGGTGGCCGCCTTGGCCGTTGCAGGTTTGCCAGTCGGTCAGTATGCCACACCCAAATAAAGACATTTATGGCCAGTTGGAACGACACTTGGTAGACAACAGGGGTAGAATATCCTGCATTTCTAATTTCCGTAACAACAAGCTATTTAAGGTTTTTTAAAAATTAAAAACGGCTGCTTTTCGGCTTCGAACCAACTCAACGACTGTCTGTTGTTCGGAAGTAGGACCTACTAACGGATCTTTTTCATTCCTCTTACAGGTGTCGGACGATGAAGATGATACCCATCCAAATATTGATACACCTAGCCTATTTCGGTGGAGACATCAGGCTCGCCTAGAAAGAGATGAAGCTTGGAGGAAAGAGAAGGCTGAATTCGAGGCGAGTTACAAAGCATTCCTTCAGAAATACAACACTTGCCAACAAAAATTGGCAGAAGCAAAACAAGTAAGTAACCAACATGGTTCGGAACTTTTGATCTTCATGTCGTTTTAGTCAAACTCGGCGGATTTGCCTGAATTGATGGAACAAATGAAACAGTTAGAGAAGGAAGATCAAGAATGGCAACCGAAGGTGGAGGAGTTTAAGAAGAAGGATCGGGTAGGTTGTGTTTATGTGCTCTTCTCGTGGCTAATATCTCCCTTCTACTCTTCCGCGTTGTAGCTTCGACCATGGAACATAGACACTATTTGTCGTGAGGGCAAATCCAAAACGGTGGGTATGAATGGTTTTTATGAATGTATTTAATAGGATATTTTTGGCTCCATTTAACCGAATGTGCACCGGTGCTAATTCCACGATCTAAGCTAATCTTATACTTAATGCCAACCCCAAACTGAAATTTTTTGTAATCTTTCTTATATATAGGTAGTTATTTTTTACTTGAGACAGCTGCACTTCATCTTACACCCCACTATACTTCCTCTCACCCTGCTATACCAAGGAACTCACAACTTCATAAAAGTTTATTAAGACGTGGTGTAATGTGTTTTTGCTGCGTATTTTTCGTCGCTGTTTCCCTTGTAGTTCCTTACGTAGGTTTCATTTGCTTGTTAAATGCTTTGTCTAGTTTTTTGAACCACATGAGTTGGTATACACGGGAGGGATAAAGTTTTACAACAATGATTTTCCATAAAACAACAATGAAAAGTGCGTATACATTCACCGAACAACAGGAAGTCGTTTGTCAACTCTGCTTATAAATAGAAAAGTGAGCAAATTGCAACAGGATAGAAATTTTGCACGTGGTTTGTTGTTGCGTCGGTGAGCATCAGCGCTTCGAACCAATGTGTTGACCAAATGTTCTAAACCCCAACCAACTGTGCACGATCTACGTAGTACATTACAGCAAGAGAAGGTAAAAAAAGACGACATTCTACTAATACCGCACGCGTTCGGTCGAACCCTCGACTTGACAAGACGAGCGAAGATGCCGCCCTGTTTACATAAAGCTGTGACCTTGAATCCCTCGTGATACTGTGAACAGTTATTGAAATAAGGTCTGTATCTCATAATTGGCATAAGATGTATCAAATACTACTTGTGATTCGTGTTCTTACGGTTAAGTCCACCTTATCCTTAACAGTTGTGTTGATAATGAATGAGGAAGAGTAACATTCAGTGTGATAATTGGGCAGTTGATTGAGCCTACGTTGACCAGGGCTATGCACTAACCTGACATGAACATCCGATGCTACTTGTACAATACTAATTCCTATGACTTCATAGTCAGTCAACACAAAACAGCGGGAAACGTCACCAAATGCGGATGCAAATACACATGAGTCGTAATCACTCAAACTCATCAGAGACAACAGAAAATATGACCCCTGGGAGAGCGGTGTATTGGCAACTAGATCAACGACAAAATGCAGACGCTGGACCTCAATGTTTACAGGTAAATTCTGATCTTGATCTAAATTGTTCGTAGTAGTGGCGCGGAAAATCAAAATTTAACGATCATAAGGTATGTTTCGAGAATACCTTGAAACATAATTTCTAGGGCTATACAACCTTTTCCAACACCCAGGAATCCCGAAAGCTGTCCTCTCAACCAACCCATCGTGTAAATAAGGTGGGACGACCGGTTATTTTGTGAGTAATACGTGGGCTCAGCACCGTATGCATTTCAGCATATGGGAAGTAATGACCCTGGAAAGGACATGAGCACATGTTTCAGAATTCGCTTGTAGTCGTCCATCCGACGTTTTGTAATGATTTTATTCGGTCTGTGTTCACTTTACGTTTGCCTTGGCATGGACTTGTATCAATCTGCCTTCCAAATTGTGAATGTCATCCACTGACCAGAAACAGAATGGTTGCATTGATCATGTGCTTTGAGTTTCTGTTCGTTTTTGTTCGATGTTTCCGTAATTTTAGCTGAAAGTATTCTGCGTTACTGTTTCCCGCATCCCTGCTACGGTGGTTGACTGCCGAAGGCAGTTTACTAGTTCAATAATGGTTTCTGCTAGCGGTAGTTCATCTGCTGTCTAGGAATTTGAGATTATTCAATAATGAATCCGAACTATTTCCAACACTTTCACGGTTGTTTCCTCTCCTGAGTCTCAATAAATGCATTTATGAACGTGTCCGGGAATCGCTCTAATTTGTCGTGTTGGGCGTGAGAAGGCGACAGCCGAACGTAGTTAATGCCTTTGTGCTTAATTTTTTTATTACGAACTTGGGTTTGATCTCAGTGTCTTGATCCCTGACGAGCGTTTCCGATCAGTTGAGTCGCTTACACATCCATTGAAACTGATGAATTATCACTTCTGCAGTAGAGGATAGCGTCGGAAGGGCCATTTGCTCTAGGCATCGACAATAATCAGGCATTGTGGGAGAGGCAGTGCATATCCTTGCTACTACCGCGACTAGAACTCTGACCACGCTTTCATGAGGCAACTCTGTTGACCATTGCACTTTTGACCTCACATTTGGGTACGACTGAATCATATGTGAACGTTCAGCCATATTCGCTTGCGGGTTATGCTCAAATCATCCTTATCGCCTCGACAGTGGACGAGCTCTAACAAGAGCGGAACTCGAATAAAGCGCTTCTTTTCCAAAGGAGCTGACTGTAAAGTCTATGAGAATGTGACAGCTGCGATCAACTGTCTGTGTTGTTCATCCTATATTAACCAACTCCCTTACTGCTTACCAGTAATGTAAGGAGGGTCGGTAGAAGTCGAAGTGCGTTCTGGAGCTGTTGAATTTGATTAGGAAGGGAATAACGTGTACCACGGTGTTCTGCACGCCGCGACGCTTCCGTGAGAAGACCTCAGCAGTCTTCTCAGTCGTTCGTTCATACTTGACCAGTTGGCCTAACTGTGAATCAATGCTTTCATTCGATTGACGTCTGTGACCGTCATCTCACCCTCTAACGCGGTGCATCACGTGACAAGCCGAAGACTAAGTGACGCTCACTGTCCCACGGTTGGCGGCATCCGAAACGGATTAGCCTGTTACAGTGAACGAAGCCAAAGGACGCCTGCGTTTTGAACCATCACCCTAAGTGGCTTGCGCTGCACCACTTGCGGTTCCAATCACACACCACGTGCATGCACGCCCACACATCCATCTGCCCGAAAACCTTCCACATTGGAACGCACGCGGTCACCACCTGCACACTCAGCTAATTGGAACGCTCCAACTGGATGTGGTTCAGTGCGGTCAATACACAAGCGCGCATGGTGCGGTTGGACCCGGGTCGAGACAAGGAACAAGACAAGTGAACAGGACAAGACACGGTCAGGACGAGCACCACTGAATTAGGCTTGTACACCGATCCAACCAATAAGGATCCAAACTATTTGATGTTATCTTCTCATTGACTATCGTTGAGATATCGTTATTTGTTAGTGGGTGCTCAAGCTATCACGGTTAAGAGTTTCACTACACGTCCTTGTGTTCAGTGTGAAGTTGCGTCACCTTGGGCAGAGGTTTCATCACAATGATTAGTTGTTCCGAAGTGGATATGTCAGCATCAACAATCGGGGTTGTGGAACGCTTCTTATTGAACTGTGCTAGACAGCCCGATATTTCCTCGTTCGACCAACGTGTTTTGTTGTTTAAAAGTACTTGATGCAACTGTTGGTGTGTGTGTTTGGTCAACAACCATCGCGGCGATAGCTAGGAGGGTCCGGCTATTCCCAATTGACATTATTATCTCTGCGGTCTCCTCCGGATTTGACGTCTGCCACGCAGTCGGCTTACCAAGAGCGCCCGGTTGTCCAATGCTTGTCGTGGATCTATCCCTCGGGCAGTTGAGCAGCGTCGTGGCTCATCAGGATGTCTTTCTCTGTTCCGATTAAACCAACAAGCGTTTCGTATTCTACCAGAAGGATGAAGTCGCTGCTGACTAGTATGTTATGGAATTGTCTTATGGCGAAATAGCCGGCTTGAGCTGCCCGTAATTATTCTTCGGTGTTCATAAAGGGCAGACAGCATGATCAACTACCTTCCAACAGCCATTTGTGTTTAAGATGCAAGATGGTTGTTTCAACTTCATAATCTGAGGTATCCGACGCGGTCACGCTTTCGTGATCTTGCGAATTGCGTCTGAAGATGGTCGGAGTTGTGCATTGACTCAATATCACCGGGTGAACACTGATACTCGAAGATCCAGTTCAAGGATGTCTCTCTTCGACAACCTGTTCCTAGGTGCTCGAACACATTACATTGCAAGCAGGAACGTGCTATGATGGTTGATACGTTCCAAGAATTAACGGAAGATTGAGATGTAAAGTGGCGGTGACGTGTCAACAATAGTCCGATTACTGTTGCTGTCTAGACCACGGCCATTATGCATGACAGTAAAGCTCAGGCATTTAGTAAAGTGCATGATGAAATTGCCCTTCTGTCATATATAAAAACCATACTCAGTTATTCATCTCATAGCCTGATCCCAAGATTGTCTCTGATCGAATTAATCGGCTTCGGTGTTGACACTATCGCACAGATGAACCCATACTCTCACAGCGTTGACCAGCACCTTATCTATAGTCTGTCAGTGGATTGTCAGCTCAGTCTTTATGTCAGATGAAAGACGCTGTCGTTGGGACGGACTGCGATAAGTGTTTCCACTGCTACCGCCGTCCATCTTCGTACAGATATAATTGGATGAGGGCAGAAAATACTGTTATGTATAAAATGCCACATTGAGGTCTGCCTTGGCGGTTAGCACAGTTCCTCGCGGCTCCGTTCAGTTTCTGTACTATTACTATGTATACAATCTTAGCCGACTTATCGATAGGTTTGAAGCGAACACTTCTATGGACGATCAGGTTTCTTGTCCATGAGAGGCAGAGCAACGTAGGGGGCTGAACATTTCGGTCGAAAGAGATAAGTCTTGCCTTTGGAAAAAGGCGCAAGACAGCGCTAGTTTTGAAGCGGTATCCTAAACCCTAGTAGAACACTGCACGTTACATCTACTGTAGGTTAACATTTGGTCTGGTAGTCGTGTGGCGTGGTCATCGGACTGTCATCAATCGTTTAACGATTGCTTTGGGAGCTGATGGGCGTTTTCTTGTGATTCATTTGGTTAATGCAGTCCAGCCTTAGCAAATTCTGCTCTGAATGGTCTGTAAAGAGGTTGCGGCTACATATGAGGTGATTATCGTCGAAATTAAACCACAGGACAGTTTTCCGGATGACCTCACGGTGTTACCTCAAGCGTTGTGTCGTTTTAGTTGGTTCGCTGATCTCGCTTCATGTCCGCCTCGAAATGACAAGCATGTGCGGCATGAAGTCTAGCCGCTCCTGAACTTGTGCTACCGAGGTCCAGTGTAAGGTGGCTTTATCTCAGAAATATAACCCATCATGTTTGTTGCAAAAATCAGATCGGATTTTTTAAAAATAGAAATGATCTTTTTAAGATATGTTTTGTACCTTCAAGGTGTAAATTTCTGCCACGGTGTCTGTTTCTCCCTGGGCTTATTTTATGCAGACAGACTTTTTGAACTTGTTGACTGTTTAGCCTACTTGATTGATGTTCTTCCACTAGGTTACGATAAATGTAAACATGTTAGATTGAGAGATTGATGGCGGGGTGTATATCAGCAAGCGGTTATCATATGACCTAGTCATAGGTTCCAAAACCTTTGCTTGTTCAACCAAATGAAGGCTATGGTTGCCGTCTGTCACACAGTGTAAATCATATGACTCTCCGCATCACGAACTGAACTGCTTTCATATATAATGATGTCGGAATTGCATACAGGCGTCTGATTCTTAATTGTCAATCTGCTTTCGGTTGCTTCTTTTTTCCTGTCCAAACCAACGACGGCTCACGCCTCATTAATTTGTCGCAAGTTGATCGATCGAAATTCGGATCACCCTCATAAGCAATCCGGTATCTCATTAGAATGCCGGTGACTCACGCTGATCTTGTTCACTGCAAGTGTACACTTTGTAAGAAGGTACGCAAAAGAAGTGCCCCGTTTGTGGGTACAGATGCGCGTTGAGTTGTTGTGATCACTGTTGCTGGGCCGTTAGTATTCGGTTACGTCCGAAATGGATAATTCCACCATCAAGCTTTTCTATCACTGATACGAATAACAGGTTTCATAACGCGTCTCAGAAAACAAGGTCTTAGTCGGGGAAACATGTAGGAGACAACTAGAAAGCTGTGTAAAATGAGGTCAATATTTCAACTCTTTGAATAAACCCTATTTTTTTCTGGCGGATTTTAGTGTGGCTAAGTTGCAAGCGAATACTTATGACTTTCAATAGAAGGTACTTGGTGTCATCATTGCACTTTGACTCCAGATGTTTCCGATAGCTGATGTGAAATCCTCGTGTGACATATCTGATGTGACTTACCCGCTTTTGTTTCACCACTTTTTTGCACCAAATGCGATGCTTACTTGTGGGTTTAATGTCGAGTTCGAATTAACGACTATGTAATTGATAGTTGATTGTCTTTGCTACTGAGCTTATGTTGAAGTAGTTTCAAATAATATAGTATATTCAGGTATCATTTAGAGGAAATGAAATGAAATCAAATTAATGAAATGAAATGAAATTAATTTCTGTGCACATATAAGTGAAAACAATTCTATCCACTTATCTAATTAACAATAACTCTATTAATGATTTACTATTTCGTGGCGGATAACTGCAAACAATCGGAGAAAAACACTTCCAACAAATTACACGTGTGGTTAGCTGCGTTGGACTTAGTAAAGATTTCTCACAGTGCTAATCCGTTTTTGCTGTTGGTCAGACAAATTAAAAACACGGTTCGTTTTATATGGTCAGTTGCCTGCAGTCTAACAGCGCTATAGTGTGCGGCTAGCAACACAACCCATTGGTCAGACTTGTGCACTGCGTCAGTCTCGTCGGCTATGCTGACCAGGACTTCGGTCCTTCTAGGTGTAACCTTGTCAGACAAGTCAAAGGGAGAGCAGTCACACGAAAAGTGAATACATTCATGGGGTTGTATGTCGCAATATTCCGGTCCTATCGTGGATGCGTTGATTACACAAAGTAAATTTTGTGACCTATCTTGGGACGTTGGCAGTCTTGTTGTCGTGGTCTTTTCAGACTTAACGGCTGCCTTCGACTCGATTATTCATAGTGTTCTTTGGAACTATCTATCGAAAGGAGGTCCCATAGAACTATGTGAATCTGTTGCGGTCACTGTTTGTTTACCCTACAAACAGGGTTTGTGAGCAACTGTTTAGAGCGCTGATCACTTCTATTGGTGTTCGTCTAGGTTGTCCGACCTCCCCTCCTTCCTATTCCGTTTTATCACAAGCGATTGAGGAACACAGTCTGCTTGGTGTTGAATTTCTTCCTGGTGCTCGGTCTAGCGACACGACGTATAGAGATGACATTGTCCTATTCATTCTCTCTCCCGAAGACATGCGAACCATACTGAACAAGATGGGTGACTGGCCAGTTTGTATGGAATGCGCCTCGCACTTTCAGGGTACAGATTGCTGCCTCAGTACTGAGGCATTTCCACTTCCACCTCCCTTATTGTAGGCCCTGTGTTTCGGAAACGTGGCCGATTCGTGACGATGATGTCAACGGACTTGCTACGTTTGACCGTCGTTATCTCTACTACTTAACCCAAGTCATGCGAACTGATCACGTAAGCAATCTGATCATTTGCCGTCGCGTATTCCATAACGCTCGGGATGCGCAATCAACTGGTCGACTAATCACGTTGCACGGCCTTCATTGGTCGGGTCACGTACTCTGACTGTACATCTGAGCGTTTACCGTACCAGGCATTCTATATTAAGACTATGAATAGTTGGGTAGAACCGTATGATAGTTAGGCAACGGTGTGGTCATGAATTATGAAGACCCGGACAGTTCTATTGAACAGCTTAGGTAGCTGTCGCCTACCTGGCTTGAGTCCTCGTTTTCACTCAATTAACTGGTTAGAAACGCTATCTGAGATGGCAGTGTGCCATAGTTAATGGGGCATATTTGCATTCATACCATTCATAATCCTTCCGCTCTCTTTACTAATTTTTGACCTTAGTAACTTTTTCTCCTAAGATATTTCACGTCACCGTTAAGATAAGCGGTTGGCCAAACCACAATGCCTTTTAGTCAGGCTCGAAGCTCATAATGATGATAAAGAGCGTCATGACTTAATATCTTTTTCACTCACGACACTGGTTGTGGTTTAGTTATCAGTTTGGCTACTATAGTAGTGGAGTGTTTAGGTCTGATGTTGACTGTGCGACTGTACTTACCGCCAGAATGCGGTCCTCGTCGAAGATTCCCTTCGCGTTCGCGCTTAGCTGTTTGTTTGCATCATTGACGGCAAAAACCGCTACCGCCTTCCATAAAATGGTCATCATCCACATCCCATCTTTCCGTGATTGTCCGGTGCAGGGGTTCAAGTGCGCCCCCTTCATATTTTTGTACCAACAGGAATATGTGGAATACGATCTGATTAACTGTCGTTCACTTGTTTAAAATAATTTTCTCGTGAATTTTCTGGTAACAGACTGTTGGATATCCTCTGAATTTGAGATAATTTTGAACAACTCTGTAGCAGAACAGGTTATAGTAAAGTAAAAAAAGAATCACTGACGAGCACTCATGAATTTGCTCACTGTAAATTCAACACTGCTCACGTTTGATCGCAAAATTCACAGTCAGGTAGGCCTTTTGATCGGATTACTTGGGTGTTACTCACAACCGATTGCGGTTGAAGTTTTAGGTGTGATAATTTCCCCGTGACTAGTGTGAGGTCAGTAACGCGGTAGTTGGCACGATCATCTCGGTCGTTATGAGGATATGCTTTGCCGGTGAGTTTCAGTAAGAAAGAAACTCGGGTCTAGTGTTTTCCTTCAAAAGAGGCTGTCCGGAAGTTCAGCATGTTCATTAGTCTTAACCGATGGTTGAGCGTCATGCTTTTTGACTTCTAGCACTGATGCTTTAACTGTTACATTGACCTGGTTGGAATAATATAAATGACAAACCGGCTTGGTCTACTGCGGTCCACATGTAGCAACCGGTCACTTTTCAATGTAGCTTAGCTTGCTTTCACTACATGTATGATCTCAGAATTATTGCCTGTGACTTATGTTACGTATGAATCACTGCTGGCGGAGTTTTTCTGTTCCGTACTTATCATCATGAGCTTGAAATCGTTTTCTCTCGTTCCAGAAACAAGACTATGTACTATAGAGAATGTTAATCAAATGGCACTTTTCACAACAACGTTTTTAATACGACCATATATGTGTTATTGTCGGAAATTACTGTAGCGTGCAAAGCTTTTTTTGCTAGAAACAATTGCAAATATGCCTCATTGAACCCTCATGTGCCAATTGAACAGATTAGTGTACAAACACAAAATTGGACATAAATTCATTTCGTTAATCGTAGCTTTGTGACCATGATAAAAACAAGGACAATAGTTCTTAATTGAACTGGTAAAGGTACAGGTCAATTCAACTCGTAAGTGATTCTCATCGTGAAGTTCACGATAAGCAGATGGTAGTGGTTAATTGTTTTTGACCGGTTGAAACAGACTGCTTTGGGCTGTTCATTAAAACTCTATAATACTTCCAAATTTGTGGATGGAGTGTTCATCAGGGCGATCATGCATTGCTGGCCTTGTGATTGTGGTCGGTAGATGTTTTGCGGAAAAGAATGCGACACTTCGTGTTCGCATTGCGCAAGTGTAATTTCTTGTGACCTATGGAAATTACTAATAAGTAGTGTGGCACATTTATGAATTTCGACGAGACCCAACTGTGAAAAGTCAGGGCTTCGGCTGGATTCGAACCAGCGACAGAAATACCATGCCTCAATGCGGCAAGCGCTCTACTAGCTGAGCTACGAAGCAGCGCCAAGAGCTCGGGAATTTCACATTTGGACTCAGTTACCCATTCGTCCCATGGTGTTCCTGTGATTGGTTCGAATCCAGCCGAAGCCCTGACTTTTCGCAGTTGGGTCTCATCTAAATTCATAAGTCTGTCACACTGCTTATTAGTAATGCAAATTCTATGCTCAACAGTGGCGTTGGTGGATTCCAGCATGAACTGTTTGAGTAATCCTGCTGGGGCAGTCGATCCCCTGGATCATTTGGTGGGTTCCATATGAGACAGTGGGACAAGTGGGTAACCGAGTCCAAGTGTGAAATTTCCGAGCTCCTGGCGTGGTTTCGTAGCTCAGCTAGTAGTGCGCTTGCCGCGTTGAGGCTTGGTAATTCTGTCGCTGGTTCGAATCTAACCGAAGCACTGACTTTTCACAGTTGAGTCTCATCTAAATCTATGGAAATGGCGATTATTGAAGTGATAGGCTGCACCTAGGGATGCTGTTTGCTTATCCGTTATATCCAGTCCTGGATCTCACAACGACGTGATTCACGACTGAGTTTTGTTTACTGGATGTTGGAAAAATTATTCAACAACGCCAGAGACCAAGATTAACGCCAGAAATACATTATGCTGAGGTTTAAGCGGGGTGATAAAACGCTACCGACAATTTATCAATCTAGCTGTATTAGAACCGAACTGATCCCATCCCTGTCGTCAATTATTGGATCGTCCCTGTTGTTATCGCGCGCTCGATCGAGCGCCTTGATTCCTAACCAGGGAAGGCGAATACGTGAGCACTGAAGCGTTTGTGAACAGTGGGTCAAAACTAAACTACGGAGGCTCTGCCCATGTGTAGAAGACAATTACAATAAAAGGTTTTCAGCACAGTGGAAGACACAGACGCAGCGACCACATGTGACATTTATGGCATTTGAACAATTCGGGTTAGGGGTGATCAACGAACAAACAAAGAAGGATAGCTTAGCTAGGGCAGAATCTTACAGGCGTCCGTTAGCATGATCGCTGTCTGATTGACTCCTTGGAGTGGTACCGATTCTGGGTCTGCCCCATTAAATCTAAGCCGAAATATTTCAGCTATACTTCAAACAGCTGGCTTTTGACTTTGCCCACACGTTTGAACAATCTCGAAGATGCTGATACCTTGCCCCTAGATTGAGCAGTGTTGCGTGGTTCACTTTTCCAGGTTTGGTAAAAGCCTCCTACCAGGGGAGCAATTCACTAAATCAACTAATGCCTTGTTTGCATCATCCACCTCACTCAGGAATGGTGGTTTTACTCTTTACCAGTTCGTTATTGTCTCTCTCTTCAGATTTGTACACCTTCTGTTTCATTAAACTTGGTTCCCGATTTTATTCTGTGTTCCGTAGTCGGAAATCTCGTCTGTTCATCATGAGCTATCTGGTCAGACGGTCAATTGGTTTTAATAGTTGTGTAAACCTCCACTCACAGCTAATATCATACGGCTGAGCTGAATGCTTGCTACATGAGTCTCCCGTCCTCAACTTGTGAATCACATATCGGATTTAGTAATTCACAGACAATGTGTGTTTTGTGGGCTAGGCTTTCCAGGTCAACCGACTGAATGCTTTCGTATGGCGTGTTTAGTTGAGTATTCTCGAGATAATTATACCACTTGGTTCTGGTTTTTGACCGTAATGTTAGTTGATGATTTTTTGCTCAAAATTAAACCCGAACACTGCCTTGCTCAGACTGAATCAAACTACCGGCTATTCATGTGCTGTTTTTTGGGAGTCCGCAGATTTTACATGTCGACTACCATATAGCTCTTCCTGAGTGTTTTTGCAATTACTGCGAGGGCTGTGTACATAGAGCATGGTATGTGGTTGACGCGAATGAATGTAGTTGTTTGTTGACGTAAACCGTGATTCTAAAATGGTCGCTTATTCACAGTTCTGCTTACTACCTGTTTAAGCTCACGCTCAAAGGCGCCATATGTCTGTCTGCTCACTTCTGTTTGATGGCATACATGATAGACTGGTTCCTTTTTGTGCTTTCGATTCGTTCATTCCTTGTTCATAAAACTTTCAGTCTGCCTTTTTTTAATCAGTATCTGCTCTGCTTCACTCGATTTTTCACTGATATTTCAAACCATGCAATTATCATCTAGTAAGCTCTTCTCATTACGCGCCATTGAACACTGATTCGATTAACACAGTTTACACTTTCCTTTTGAGTGATAATCGATTGTTTTTGGTGGTGTCAGTTTTCTGCATTTTCAGTTGTTCTGCTTTGTCTACTTAAACCGTTCTATGTAACCATCCTTAGCATGGATAGAGTTTTTGTTTATCTTCGTTCATATAAGGGTTTGCATTCTTTATATTGTTACCTCCATACTGTTTAACAATATCTGTTTGAGACGGATTGATCTGGATTCCATTGTTTCTTTTTGCAGATTATTAATTCTGCCGCTTTGAAGCACGAAGAAGCACCACCGACGGACGATTCTGAGGAGGCCGCAATTAACCGGCTCAAAGATTTCGTCAATAAACACAACAAGGACATACGGCGATTTGGCCTGTTCCAAAAACCATTGGATTCACAGAACTGTCTGCTGGAAAACCCGTTCCTGGTTTGTGAAGAGACAGCCAATCAGCTAGTGCTTTGGTGTATCGATCTTGCTATGGAGGAGGTACGTGTGTCATCTTTCAGTCTGTAATTCAGTAAATACCACAGCTACCTAAGGTTTGATCTACAGATTACTTTTCGCATTGACTTTTGTTATTAAAAGGCGGATTGTGTGATGAGTTTTTGGATTCGGGTCATCTCTTATGGATTAGCCTGCATGATTGTTAACAACTTCTGTTTGAGTACCGTGCGTCCCTTTTTTCAGTACACATTTCATTTCTAGCTGAGGGTTATGTGCATGTATGGAACACATGCTGTCAGGATCAAGACTCCTCGGTGGCAGCGACACTGACGACGATCGTCAGTCAGTGTCCCAGTAACCTTAATTACTCATGCTAGTGGATGCAGTCTGTTTTTAACCCGGTTCGTCGCGTGACAGCACGTGAAGCTGTGGTACAAAAGTCGAAAGAGCTAGTATGTGGACTGGATCTAAACGCGGTGTAACTGTTTACATATTCCAATGATCTACTGGGCTAAACTGGACAGTATGATCATCACACTGACATTCACTCATGCCAGGCAGGCCAATAGATAGAAGTCTAACGAACCACAGTCTCCTGATCCTCCAGGTTGAAGATTGAAAGGTAGCTGACATCTTTACCCGTCATCCACCTAAATCTGTCATCTGTCTGCTGTTTTGAGGTACAGACTTCTGAGCCAAAGGCTTTAGATGAGGAACCTTATTTCTCTATTGTCTAGGTATGGACATCCTGGCAGTGTCTCAGCCCGTATACAGCCATGAATGTTCACGAAATCAATAATTCCATAAAGCACCGGGTCGCCCTATCTTCTGCATATAGCAGAGTGGATAGGCGAAAACCTGCTACTGCTGACCCCTCCCCCAAATCAAATTTAGCTCTCAGACCCCTCTCGACCTCCGTTTCTAGTGTTCACTCCACAGATCCCATAACAGGTATGGCTAATCATTACATCATTGTCCCGGTAAGTTTTCTCTGTTACCATCCGGCTTCTCCCAACACTTGTATAACGCTAGAATGCGACTTACTGTGTGTTTTCAACGTTTGTCTTTTGAAATGGATGAGGCGACAGACCGCTCTGCGACGTACGTTGGATTTATTGAATATCGTTATCCGCCGCGTTTCAGTGGTTGGAATCCAGGACTGTAGTTGACGTACGGAGCCAACAACACTCGCACTATCCATTCGATACTGGTTATACACTTCGGATGATTCCACGGCCGCCGATACTGGTCAGGCTGAAGTAGGTATAGTCCTCAGCACAGTAGCCCCGGCGGCATTGGTAGATTGGATTCCTGTTAACAGTAGACTTTGTGCCGTCCGCTTGGCAGGTTATGTTAAGGCCAACAGAGTGTAGTAACGTCGGCATCAAGAACACTGTTTACTGGCATTTGACCGCCTTCCTTTTGTTGACATTAGCTCTGATCTAGTCAGTCCGGTTGAAAGTATAAAAGCTCAAATGGACTATCTTTGCGAGGCCGAGTCTAGTATAAGGGGCAGATGTGGGCTGGCGTCACATCACTGGGATAGTGACAGGCGGCTGTTGCAACTGTGCATAGGCTATTTTTAGCCAGCACTAGTTTTAGAAATCGTGCGGGTCACTGTTGTACTTGGCGTTTTTGTTTCCCAGATCACACATGGTCTCAGATAGACCACGTAGTTATTAGTTATAAGTGGTGTGGTTTCATTCAGGACTGTCGCTTTTATTGAAGCACGTTCTTGAATTCTGATCATGCGTTGGTACGTTGTTGTTTTGTTCTTACTTTTGCTGGAAACGACTTCGCCGACAGCAATGACTAGCTGTTAAGAAACTGGCTTTACCATTGGTAAAGCAGCCAGCTTAGAAAGCTGGCTGGGCAGTTCTGCCTCGGAACATTCTAGTGGCTTCTGTACTCAGATCTCATAAACTACTCATAAAGCAGTCACTGTAAGATGCAACACGTTGGTTAATGAGTTGAACAAACATTGGATTTCGGAGAAATCTCTGGAGTTGTTAGATGCCAGACGTAACATTCCTCCTGGCAGTTTATATGACAAGTGTAGGAGAGATATCCGCAAGAAACTGATGCGCTGTCTAATCGTTGATCGTGAGGTATGATTAGTGAAGAAAGTTAATGAATTGAAAACCCCTTTTGTCGACCGGTCTCCACTTTTAGGGTTACTTAAGGGCAAGGGTTTACTGACCAAGTATGTGAATATATCGTCAGCGCTTTATTCCCACACTTCAGCTCAGGTTAGGGTTCACGGTAAACTGTCTAACAGTTGAGCGACATACTTCAAGATTGTCCGCTTTCGCTAACTTTGTTTAGTTTTGTTATGCACGAATTAATGGTGGATAGTCTGAGGCACTGATGTGATACCAATTTGAGCTTTCTAACTAGTGGGAGACTTGGTTATTAATTATTCAGAGGACACAGACGATGTTAAATGTTATTTCACCCCGTGTTAACTATTTCGGAGTGCGCTTTACAACTTCAAAGTGTGAGACTGTTCTGTAAGACTGCTGTGAGTATATAGATTTAATGTTGGATAATGTAGTTATGGTGGTGGTTGACCAGTTTATGTCATCAGGAGGTTTCTTCAACAACGACGGAGGTATAGGAAATAAAGTGCCGCTAGGGCAGTTTTCGCCAATCGAGAATGTCCCTGGCGACAGCGAATCATCCCTCTGTGATTTAAGAGTCTCGCGTACAATGCGACTTTTAGGATTGTGCTGCTTTACAGTTGTGAACCTTAGCCACTCAGGGCAGAAGACGTGAACCGTCTTCACGAATATGACCATCGACGTCTGCTTCCGATCGCTCGGGTCGAGTGGCATCAACGAGTAAGTAATTGGCTTTGTCATGTACTAAGGATGCCAACTAGTCGTCTGCCACACCGAGAACTCTTCGCCGATGCTGCTGCTGGCTGATGTGAGGTGGGGGTGGAGAGATGATGACCTGGCGTAGATAAATGAAATCGTTCACAAAGGGGTTGACCACTGTTGGTCAGGTTCGGCTCCTTGGTTGGGACTGTCACTCACCAACTTGCAGAGTTGGTGGTTACAGACACTAGGTGAGATGACCGCTAATCTGGTTCAGTGGCGTAAATGTTGTCGTTGTTTGATTGAGTTGTTTGTGAAGTAAGCACACTTACTGACATGGAGCAATGAAAGTGGGAAGGAGGCTGTTTGATGACGATACCTTACTTTTACTTACAATCCAGCTGTTTTCTAGTAGTTAGGTTTACTCCCCTATAGTTCTTCTAATTTAAGGCTCATTCTTCCTTCTTCAGCGTTGACTGCTGATGCTTTTACTGGTAATCCAGCTGTTTGAATATAGTAGCTGTTTTCTACTGGTTAAGTTTATTCCCCTATAGTTCTTCTAATTAAAGGCTCACTCTTCCTTCTTCAGCGTTGACTGCTGATGCTTTGTTGTCTGACATTGGGAATAATGATGATGAATACACTTCAATTCAATGTGGGTTTTTCATTACACAGTATCGTGGTGGAATAATAACCCCTTTTACTATTGACTCAAAGTGTCTAGGAAGCCAGTGATTATTATACAGCTGTTTGTTTACTTTGTACCTGACTAATTTAAAGGTCATACAGAGACAGAAAAGAAAAGCGAGTTACCTGGGCTCACTGTCTTTAATGAGAAGGAGAAAGATTTCGATGGATTGATTGATTAAATTTCGTAGAACATCCACGTTTACCTTATAGCACGTTTGTGACGCGTCCACCACTCCTTATGGTCTTCTTCTGTTAAGTATGCTAAGAAGTGGTGGTTCTGTTTGCATGAACAATTATCGAGTGTCCTTGTGGGAAAAACGGTAATTCCAACAATAGACTTCGGATGCAAATCGCACATAGGTAGCGTAGCTAGTGATATATTTAGTTGAAAAGTTTTTAAACCCCAAAGGGGATAACTTTCTTTTAAAGTGTTCGTGACAAGTGATCATGCTTAATGAACGTACTGTAGCGAAAAGGCGTTCAGTAAAGCACAATGTTTATTGCCCAACTCGCTAGTTCACATGCTTCGCGCGCGCTCGCGTTTATGAGTCAGCATTCCAGTCCACAACACCCCCAGGTTTTCGCTCGCACGTCGTGTGCACTTTACCCGGTTTAGGTGTGTGATTGGCGCCTTCTACCCGGGGGTTTTCTGCCTGCTTTTCCTTGGCCGTTGATCCGATTTCGTTGAGCGATAGCTTGTCCGATCGCTCGTGCT
>JTDE01002658.1:0-11717 GCA_014338405.1 Paragonimus skrjabini miyazakii
CTCACGAGCTTTCTAGTTCCCGGGAAATGAAGAAATCCATTTCCCTTGCAGATAATGCGAATTTTTGGGAAAAAGTTCCTTTTCCCAACACCTTGGAGTCGCCCGTGTCACCTCACAAAATGCGATGTATCACTTTAGGTTCACCGCCGAGTCGTCTGTGACTCTGGGGGTGCATGCTCAGATGCTCTAGCCGAGGATTATAGGACAGGCATCTCATTCCAACAACCATGCGTTTGGCTGCCTTCCGTACTTTTTCATGTTGAGATGCCTCACGTTGTGTATAGGAAAACTGCGGCGTGGCCGTTGTGTAGTCTCAGACGAACATGAGACGAAAGCAGTTAGCAAAAGGCCTCCCTGGATACCCTAGTAAAGGATCGACACTTTCCTAACTTTAACACAGAACTGCGTTGTGTAAGCATGCGTTTTGAGGGTGTCTGACACTAGCACTCCGAGGTCACGTTCGGTAATCCACTGTGTTAACAAGTGACCTCCAACATGATATGCCTTGACATCCCTGATATCTACCAGGTGCATAAAGGAGCATTTTTATAGGTTTGGAGGCAAGCTGCATTGAACCATCCATGTTGATATTGTGTCCGAATCCAGTTGAAATATTTCACTATCCTCATCTGAAGAGGTTGTCCTCCATACCTTGATGTCATCAGCGAGGACGAGGGCAGGCGACTGCAATGGATCCAATAGATCATTGATGAAAACCAATAACAACAAGGGCCCGAGCACTGACTCTTGTGGCACACCGCTTGGATCAAGCAGCCAATCAGACAAGTGTGCGTTGATCCTGACAGCGAGTGACCTATCATGAGGGAAGTCTGCTATCCACTTTATTATAAGTGACCTGGCAACGTACGATAACAGCTTGCTGAGCAAATGGTTAAGTTTCACTTTGTCGAAAGCACTGCTGAAATCGAGAAGCAGATTCTTACCGTTAGCTCTTGTTTTCTACCATCGCTCTCTGACGAGCAGTAGGCTTGTCAACCAATCCGTGCTGCCTCTCACTGAGGATCGAGAGTTGGTCCAAACGTCTCTGAAGATGACGGGCTACCAGCTGCTCCATCATTTTGCTAAGCACGCAAGTTAAGCAAGCTGGTCGTTAGTTGACAGCTTCCGACCGTCCTCCTCCCATATACACAGGCACAACCACTGCTTGTTTCCACTCCGTTCGAGATTTGCCTTCGTTCAGAGACCACTGATACTGGTGTTTCAGGGGCGCAGATACTTCCACCCCCAGGTCACCTAGCGACAAAGGGTGGATGATGTCCGGGTCGGGAGATTTATTGATATCAGTCAAATTTGTTAATGACTGGGGAATGGCCAACAGTCGAACATCTCGCAAATCGCTCAGTCAGTATGGGTTTTGCAATGTCTAAACGTTTTTATTTTATTGCATGGAGGGTATTTGTTGAATCAAGGGCAAATCAGTGTTTACTTGATATTTAGGAAAATGTAAAGTGGTCATACAAACTTTGGCCGGTCATTCAATACGTAGTTTCTTTTCAGTAGAATCGTTTACATTATATTGAATTTTTGTTGGTTAATAAACTATATTACCCTAGCTGACATTCGTAGTGGAACGTAGAAATGAGTAAATAATTTTACAGGACTACTTACAATGACTCACAGAAAATGTTCACAATGGATTCCACTACATTAGGTCCGCTATTTGTTGGGCGAAGGGTCCTCTTTAATGACAGAAATTCCAACGAATTCGGTTCCTCCTTGAAACATTTACAAGTTATCCTGACAGTGTAAATGGTAACATTAAAATCGACGAAAGGGAACACATATCCCACTAACGTACGTCAATCGTCTTCAGTTCAACGGTTAACTGGGTGGCATAGTTTGAACATATCGAGGACATTATTTACATTTACATCAATTAGGTAAATAACAAAAATATTCACATATCGTCGATAGAGGCGGACCGCTTGAATGTTTACGTAAAACTGCTCACTTTCCATGAAAATATCAGACAGAATTGTGTCGATGGGCGAACCTATTATACTGCATGAGTCTTCTAATAAAACTTCTTACTGAATTTGAACTATAAATTGAACGTGCAATACAAGAGAAGTTCTTTGAGAACTTAAGTTAGAGGTTTTGTGTCTATATCTGATAAATCAATGTATTCACATGTCAAATTAGCCGTTCCGTGTAGTGACACATTCGTAACTAGTGAAGAGACATCAAACGAACCCATGCAATGGTTGGCAACACCGTCATTATTCACAATTTTAACAAACTCAGTGCTGTCTTTGAGCCTGTTACCTTGTTGACCGACTGGATTACAATGACCTCCGCCCTGTCGTCTCTGGGACTTATTCTCTCGAGTCTACACAAGATGTGGGTCATGTTTGTGAAACCGTACGTGATCCAACGCGAACCACTTGCGGTAGCGTTTGTGCGCAGGCGTTCTTTGGCTCCGGTCAGTGCGGCAGATCAATCTAGAATAGGATGCTGCCAATCGTCTTTGTGAGCTTGTAATTGGTCAACAGTTTTACGTAAGGTGTCCTGTGCAATGACATCTTGATCGCATCCCCTTGACATATATCTCACGAACTTGATGTGGTAGTTGGGCCACAAGGTTAATACGAATCCAGAGGTAGAAAGATATGGTTGAAAAATCCATACGGATCGAACGGAAGGAGTTAGAAACGGTTAAAAAATTCATACAAATCGAACGGTTGTTAAAAGAATGTATGCTTGTTAACGCTGGTTATTATGATAGCACAGAATGGATTGAGGATTAATAGAAGGAGTCCATCAGTCGTCAGATTTTATGAATCCCTTGATCCTGTTTCTTGCCATTGAGAGTGCTTCAGCTGCATCTTGCTGCGTCCGCTTTGGTCACCAGACTGACTGTCTCATGCATGACTGTGTTGATTTCGACTTGATGCTTACCTCCACTATATAGTGTGCACGTTATTTTCGCAAAATTAACCAATCAGATGCGATGGAAATCTCATTGTGCAAGACATTGTACGTACTGTTATTAGCATTTTTCAAATTCATTGGTGGGAAAGAGTGTTTCATAGTTCTTTGTGGATTAGTTTTCACCGATAATTTTTATTTCTTCGTCCACTCGAGGTATTCTTTACCTGTCGCTGGACTGTTTAGTTACTTCTATTCAATGACTGGCAACCAACTCATCTCCATTTTTGTTTTCTACAGTGGCATTTCTTTTTTATTTGTTGGCAGGATCGAAAATCACGTTGCTTCTCTTAAACAACTTAGGTTATCAGTATGAGTTGTAAGTCGCTGTCAGGTACTCTTAACTGTCACTGGAATGCAGATGAAGAGGATGATTTGCAATGTAAAGAAGAAGATGAAGTATCTATTCCAAGAGCTGCGCTGAACAAATTTATCAAAGATATTGTCCCTGATGCCAGATTGACCACTGAAACTCGTGAATTGTTGCTGAATTGTTGTCATGCGTTTATTCACAAATTGGCCACTCAAGCCAATATCGCCTGTGCTATGGCGAAGAAGAAGACCATCAGCCCGGAGCACATTTTCCAAGGTAAGCAAGTGACAATCCTTGTGCGTACAGTTTCCCCATTCTCCCTGTCTGTAGGATTGGATGCTATGAATTTGTCGGTCTATAAGCAATTTGCTATGGAAGCTAGTGAAGAAGCCAAAGAAGAACTTAAAGGTCGCAGGATGCTGAGCGCGAGTTACCGGTTTAAACATCAGGACAACGAAGAACGTGAGCGATTGATGCGCGAACAACAGGAGATATTCGAGCAGGTATGTAATTTCCAGTTAATCGGTTTACCTATCCAGTTGTGGTTATGTGATGAATTTATTCAGTAAGATATTCAGTAAGATAGCTTTTGAAACAAAAAAAGCTTGATTCTTCGTGACCTGCTAGGTCATGTGACTGCTCGAATTAGTTCTTAAGGTTCCTAGCCCATGGTATCAAAGAAAGAGGCTTCAACAACGGATCTTTTTGGTGCACGTTCTTTCTGTTGTACGTTGGTCTTACGTTTATTGTTTCCAAACGAATTTGAAGGGGAAGCAAAAAGGCAGCTGCTTTCTAGAACCGCTACACGTAATTTCTTTGGTTAGTCGTCATCCAGTCGACATATTTGAGAGTGGGAACCACTGATGTCTTGCTGTCTATGATGATGGTGACGACTTCTGCTGTCATTATCTCCTAAATCTAAGTACCGATTCGAATTTTGCGCTTAGGATTTACCGGTCCTGACATGTCCAGCACGTTTAAACTGCCACCAGTACTTTCGAAAAATTCTTCGCCCTGGACGTGAAATGAGCTTATGCCTACACACCTCAAATTATGCGCGTTGTATTATTGATCGGTTGTAGTGTGAGAGAACGTGTCAGTCGGGTCCGCCCGTGTTGTAAACCCTCCTAAACGATACGTTGGTTCGTTCTCGATATAGTGGTGCACTTGATACAAATCGGATTCTCGTCCCAGTACTAATTAATATGGAAAATCTCGGTCTCGAAAATACCGCAACTGTGCCCCGATTTGATCCCAAAACAATCAAAAAATCGCGTACAATGGAAACCGCTTTGTTCCACCCCAACACGTGTGTGACAAAGGCGAAAATTACAAAGTATTAATATGGCGCGTAATGACCAAGCGTTTCCAAGACATCAAACAGAACAGTTACCGAAAAAAAGAGTTAAAGTTGCTAATGGGCATAACGGCATAAAAAGTCTCGTGCACTCTGCACAGTTCCGCTAATTAGGACTGAGTCAATCGTTTTTTTTATTCTCACGAGGGAGGCGGCTTGGGTCGGTAACAGGGTGGGCACCCCAACAGCCCGAAATTAGGTATTCATGTAACAGCCACACATGTTTACGAATTTGACGTTGCGTTCCGAATCTGGATATTTTGAAACTATGCACACGACGGTCAAACCGCCAAATTAAAGAATTGTTTTACGATCGAAGCTTATTTTTAGATGTATTTGTCGACTGTTGGTGTATGGTTTGTATTGAATATTCTTCTCGTTTTGCATCTGATACCAAGTAGAATTATAATATATATATAATAATAATAATGATAGAATTATAATAATTCAAACAAAAGTTATGCTGTTCAAACGTGCTGCGAGTAGTTGTATGTTTGGGTATTAGAAATGTTGTATTTAGAACTCAAAAGCGGACACATTTCTGTGACCGCATATTTGAATCCCGATCTCTTGTCAACTTCCTTTTGTCCTTATGGTGAATTGCTAAGTTCCAAATTGTGGCATCACCAGTCATTTGACTGTACAGTTCGTCACCCGACCGAAATTCCAAGGTTGCTCCTATGATATCATCCATCAAAAAAAGCACTAGACTCTGCTTTCGCTCTTGTTAGAACTAGTCAGTAGTGCATGTCCTTGCTTGGACCGGGATTAATACCCCGGCCACGCTTTCATTAGATAAACATGTTGATCATTAACCTCATACCAAGGACGACCGAGTTATCATGTCCGAGTAATCAACCACTTTAGGTTGTGAGTAATGATCAGATTGCCCGCTCGACAGGTTTAATGAGAACGGGTAATTTCGGTAATTTCTGCTCAGGAATTTCTAATCGTGGGATTATCGATTAGAGTTAAGAGACAGCAGTTGTGTCTTTCATCGAAACGATCGTGCATCCTGATCATTCCTCACAACCGAAGGTCGTTGGACGTTCAGATATGATAATTCGGTCGTGCTTTATGTGAGATCAATAGCACAGTGTTCAACACGGCTGCCTAATGAAAGCAAGGCCAGAGTTTTAATCCCGGTTGTGGTGAAGATATGCTCTACTGACGAGTTCTCACAAGATCGAAACTCAAGGCTGTACCTTTTACAGTTGAAGTTTTCTCGGTGTCAATTTATGATGTACCAAGCAACTAGGTCCAAGCATGCTAACTAGGTTTACTCTCTTCATCTGCGGAGCCGTGTCTTCTCACTCAGTAGAGAATAACCAATCCCTGTGTTTTCAGCTTACCAACGTGCACGTTAGCCATGCGACCTCGTTCACCGTCAAAACTCAGTTAACCCCCTTGGGACATCTTTAATCGACACCAATACCTCTTAAACTGGAGCAGGTATAGTGCTTCTTTTCGAAAGAGGCTGGCTGTAAGGTCTGTTTGAATGCAAAGGCTGCAATCAACTATGATTGATGTTCAGCTTGTAGTTGGATCATGACAACTCCGATTACTACTTTCTTCATTATCTAACTTACCTACTGGGTGACCCAATGCCGAGCACTGTTTGCAATGGAGAGCGAATTTCATAAATCATTTGTCTGCTTACTTGTCTTAGTAATGACCACAATGCCGATGACTAAAAGTTGAATTAATTCATCACCTCGGTCAGGAAGAACAAAAGAACTTTGACAGCTTACGGCTACATATCACAAGATCTATCGTTGATACTGTAGTCATTACCCCCAACGTCCCTATTTTTCGACTCTTTCGGCTCTTCTAGGCTGTGCCTACAGACAATTCCCCTAGCTAGGCATAAAAGAAACAGTACTGATCCGTTGATGTTTAGGATTAGAAGATGTTCGGGTGATTGCTATCTGAAGGTGAATAATTCTTAACATGAGCGAAACCTTATGATATAGTGCACCAACATGACAACAGAACGTGTAAAAATGTATGTCTATGGAGCCTACATTACACTCTGATGTTACCGGGTGACACCGTAAACCTCGTAAGCAGTCTTGTTTTTATCTTTATGGTGAATATCACTGAAAAAGATTGTGTCTCTGCCTGCATTCAGTTTACTGATTCACTCTGAAGGCAGAAGCGTAATGCATGTAGGTTGTCGATTTTAAGATAAACGGATCTAATTAATGATAAATTCATTATTCAGTGGGCTACCATCACAACGGCCAGTCACCGCCCTGAGGGTTGCGTCGGACACCATTTATTTTTCATAAATACGGATGGACTACTATTTGAATTCGGGCCCAATACTGGGTCGGCCTTAACATTGCCGTGATCGGTTTTGCCTATTACAGTTCCGGTAAATGAACTCATCCAAGGTTCGTTTGCATTCTTAAACCGGTCAGATGGTGTGTCTTCATTAGTTCTGTTGAATTTACGTAAACATCTTAAGATGGCTAAAGGATTGAATCCAGATATACTTGTTCGAGATTAAATTACGCATCTTCCCGGCATCCCAGCTGCGATTTCGTCAAGATTGCCAACATGTTTGAACGAGAAATACTAAGTTATTGCATCGGACGAAGTTGGGAAGACTGAAATTATGCTGCACATTTATTACTCCTGCCGAAAGCGATGCCAGAGATGTGAAAGATCAGGACCCTATCTTACGCTGTTCGTAGTGAGGTCAAAAATGACATACTTTGGCCCTGGAAGCTAGGTACAGTTGAACCTGTCCAGTGTTCAGGTTGGACAACGTCCACACTACGCTTATCAAAATCCGATAGTACAGTGAAGATTTGTAATGACTACAAGATCGTGTGTTAGATCCCTTACAAAAAATTAAGAACATAAACTTCCTTATATGAGGATGAACTTCTTACGAAATTGCACTTAAATCATGCACAGCAACATGTCGAACTAACTGAAAATTCCCGCCCTTGTAGAGCTGTGAACACTATCGTAGGGTTGGTTCGTTACAGTCGCCTCCCATTCGAAGTTAACTCTGCACTGACTATTTTTCCATGCATCATTCACTCTTTTGTTAAAGACATACCCGATACGTGCATAATTTAATGTCATTCCGATCGCCGGACACAATACTGACAGCGATCCTGTAGTATGACTACGAAACTTAGTCCCTCAACTCGAGTATATTCACAGTCTGTTTTCTGACTGTGGTGGGAACATTGTCGGTAATGCTGAAGTTTGCCCGTGTGTCTTTGGAACAGATAGACTGTTGATCCATGAGCGTGCTAATCTCGTTTCACAGACTTCATTGACTGGGCTACGTTTTAAGAATACTGACTCACCGCCTATCACATCGTGCCTCGTTTGCAAATAGGCTACATGTAGGGAGGGGTGAACGTTCTTGACCAGTGCTCATCAATGGTCAAGTGGACAGTGTTTGTCAAGGCGCCCATAGCAACTTGTTCACCTTAAGTGAACTGTTAGTTAGCCGGCACACATCTTTAAAAGTGCGGCAAGTCTGCGTGATAGTAACGCGGTTATCGCATTCTCACAGATTGGGTGCTATGAATCACCCGTCAATTTTTCTGTCTATGAGTTTACATAATGAGTATGCTGCAATTGTAACCTAGACAAATGATAAATTCGCTACGACTGTTAGACAACTGGGTCAGGAGGAGAAGAAGTAGAAATCCTCTAACACTACCAAGGTAGGGCTTGACGACCAGATACGATGAGCATCGTTCTGTTGGTCTAGGGGAATTCTGTGGAAGAAGAATGGTCGTACTTATGGTTTGACAATTCAGTTACCGTGCGATCTGCAGTTATGAAATACTAACTGACATGCAATGCTTTTGTGGTTTACAACCCCCAGTACTTTTCGAAGAAAGATCGTTATCCCTCTAGGGGTTTTTGATGGATTTGGTTATATTATTCCTTATGCGAAAAGAACCAGCCTTCAATATTGAAGTTGCTTTATCCAGATGTATAGTTCAGTTTTACTGACAGATAGTTCAATGAATGACAATCTGGTCCACAAAAAGACCGATTACATCAGTCAGCCACTCCAACCTCATATTGCGACAAACGACAGCCTTGGTCATGATACCATCTTGTCGGGCTCATGGCTGCTTATGTATGAGTGCACGCCACCTAACAGCGGGAGTCACAACATTGCGTCATTCGTGGTCGAGAACAGGACGCTGGCAACTCTAATCAGAGTGTTTACATTTTTCGGGTGCGTTTGTATTCTGCCAGATTTCGTAAAACTTTCAAACGCTAACCGTTGAAACTGTACCCAGGATTTTCATTTATGGTTTTAATGACGAAACTTTCCTGATCAGCAAACGTCGCGGAAGAAATTCCGCATCATTCTCGATTTTAGAGCATCACATTTAGCCTTTTCGCACAGTTATCTGACCGACCGGAAGGGGCAGTAGTTAAAATGTTTCGTAGTCTGGGCATGTTCGCTGCACTGAGGTTGTTAGCTTATGTAATGGTGGAGCTTCTACAGGCTGCACAACCGGTTCGAAAAACAATTGAACTGAAGTGTATAGAAGTGGTAATCGATAAACAGGCGCGGAGCTGGTGACCATTACGGTTACCTCATGAAAACGTAGATTGGAATTCAAATCCTGGTCGTGGCATAGACAATTATCGCCGATAAATTTTGTAAGGAGGAAACATCGAGTCTATTAATTCTTTTTGAAAGGAGGTTGGCTCAGAAGTTTACTTAAATATAAAAGTTGCAGTTGTCTGTGAATGATGTTCGATTTATGTCATCCAAAACCCCGACTGCTCACCAGTGTTGATTGTAGATATCATGTTGCGATTTCTCTACCCTCAAGAATGTGTTTTGGTTGTCTGATCTCTTCAGTGACATTCATAAGTTTATGGTACAATATTTCCGTCCATTTTATTTCTGTGCGCAGTCATCGACCCACTCTGGATAGTATACACCTGTAGTATACTATGCTTTGTTGGTTGTCAGTGGATGTGTATAGAAGCAACCATTACTGATCAGTAACCGTGTGAGTTGTTCTACTCACATAATCATAAAAGTTATCGTGGTTCCATAAACCCAATTAGTGACTTACAGTTTCAAGTCAGCAAAAGACTGGCTGCAGAAAGTAACGTGATGGGTACAAACCTAAACACCTTAGCATAATTTTGGACTACTTGATTTTGCCTTCTTTACGTTACGGAAACCTATATCAACTGTTGTTCAAATATACCCGGAGATTTCATCAAAAGTCAACACGTGATGAACAAGCTCGTTTTCGGTATATCTTCAGGCCAAATACAACACAATAAGTATGAACTTAGTTATCAAGTAAGGATTGTGTGAATCTAATGTCATTTGAGAATTACGGACATGGTTACTGTGGCTGCAGACAAAATAACCTCACCATGCACTGGCTCAATGGCTAACCGAACTTTTGGAACCAATCCGAAACAGACTAGCTCCAAATAGCCTCAAGATTACTTTTCAATTCATTGAATCTGTAGAAAATCAGACTATTAATAATAAGAGAATATTATCATTGGACATGTGCTCGCTATTCACGAACATGTCACTTGGAGAGATACTTGGTTTTATGCTTGATTACATCCACTCGAATGATGTGCAATTCGGAATGCTGGACGAGCAACTCAAAGACCTTTTGTTAGTTTGCACGTAGGACATACAGTTTCAGGTTGATGGGAAAATTTATCGCCAGAAAGATGTGGTCGCAATGAGCTCACCGCTAGGCCCTTTGCTGGCTGACATTTTCATGAGCATGATAGAACAAACAAGGCTAGCAGGATTGATAGATTAGTGCGTATTGTATTGTTAGGGCGTCCATTCTGTTACCATCCCAAACCACCTCTGTCCTGGGAAAGAAAAAAACGATTGGCTCAGTCCTAATTAGCGGAATTGTTCAAAGCGGTCGAGACTTTTTATACCGCTATGCCCATTAGCAACCTGTTGGGATAATGTCACAATTAACCCAAAAATGTTTTTTAAAATTCTTATTCCTGTATGAGTATCCAGCACTGTATGAGCCTCCAGTAATGTATGAGCCTCCGCTTGAACATTATAAATACGGTGGAGTTTTCCAGCGTATTTGGAACACGTTTGGTTGCGATCAAATATATCTTTGGCTGAAGGTTCCCTGTCTTCATTTGCGGTGGTTCATGCGTCGTCGTATAGGCCGTGATACTGTGACTCGTTAGTGCAACCGTCGTAGCTGAGCCGGGGTATAGTGAACGCTGGGCGTTATTACTTTTCCATCAATTGTCAACCCACGCGGTTCATAACACAACCTTAATTTTTTTTTTCCAGTAGCTGTTCTGTTTGATGTCTTGGAAACGCTTGATCATTACGCGCCATATTAATACTTTGTAATTTTCGCCTTTGTCACACACGTGTTGGGGTGGAACAAAGCGGTTTCCATTGTACGCGACTTTTGGATTGTTTTGGGAGCAAATCGGGGCACAGTTGCGGTATTTTCGAGACCGAGATTTTCCATGGTAATTAATACTGGGACGAGAATCCGATTTGTATCAAGCGCACCACTATATCGAGAACGAACCAGCTTATTGTTTAGGACGGTTTGCAACATGTATAAACGTTACGTAGATGATATTTTCTTTATCGTCGATAGCAATATTGATACTGACGGTCTGCTATCACTAGTCAACTCAGTTCACAAAAAACTAGAATTCACTATGGAGATAGATCAAGATGGAAAACTGGCTTTCTTTGATGTTGCGTCACTGAAACTTCCAGGTTGATCGATTCAACGAGACATGCATAGGAAGCGGACGTGGAATGGCCATTTTCACAGCTTTGTTCCTATGAAACAGAAACGGAACTTGGTACGCTGTTTAACAAATCGAATTTAGAAAATCTGTACTAAGGACACGCTAGACAGTTAGCTGAAGCTCTCATGGGAAACGTTTCGCGCTAACGGATATTTAGACAAGTTCCTAAGCCGAAACACGCAACGAAGTAAACCGCAAGACCGTGAATTTGCCTTACAAGGGCGAATTATCAAGAGTATCGCTGACCAGAAGCTTCGACGTGACCCTGATGAGAACGTTCCACGCTGAAAAACTAAGACTAACGTT
>JTDE01002658.1:16434-30624 GCA_014338405.1 Paragonimus skrjabini miyazakii
ATGTGGAACTGTCCACAGTCTCAAGCGGATTACCAGCAATGAAGAAAGTAAGAGTTGAAGTGCCCCAGTCTTGAAGCAACACTTTGCACTTTGAAGGTGAAAAGCGCATTCCATACAAACCAGCCCGGTCGCTCAACCTGTCCAGCATGGTTTGCATGTTTTCGGCAGAGGGGCTAAGTAAGACAATGTCGTCCGCATACTCCAGATCCGTCGATCTGGCGCCAGGAAGAAGCTCAACACCATGTTCACTGGGTTTCCGAAGCGGACCTTCCAGAATGTCGTCCATGAAAAAATTGAACAGGAAGGGGGAAATCGGACACCCCTGACGAACACCACTAGAAGTGATGGGCGCCCGAGACAGTTGTCCATAAACTCTCATCCTGCTTGCAGAGTGAGCATACAGTAATCTCAATAGATTCAAGTATTTTTCTGGTACTCCCTTGCGGAGAAGGCAGCTCCAGAGAACGTTACGAGCAACTGAATCGAAGACAGCCTTCAGGTCCGGAAAGACCACGACTGTTGGCTGTCTGTAACAGTGCCGATGTTCCAAGATCCGTCGCAAGGTAAAAACATGATCAACACACCCTCGATCGGATCGGAATCCTGCTTGTTCTTCGCGTATCTGACTTTCTCTGGGTTTAGTGAGCCGACGTAAAATGAGGCCAGTGAGTAACTTGGACGCAATAGACACCAAACTGATACCCCTGTATTTGTCACATTGACTTCGGGACCCTTTTTTGAAAACGGGAATGATTTTTGATAGGCACCAATCACTTGATACCTCTTCAGTCTCCCAGATCGTCTGGAGGAGTTTTGTCAGTTCTGATATCAACCTCTCGCCACCATCCTTGAAAAGAGAAGGAGGGAGGAGGTCTGGACCAGGAGCCTTATTACGCTAAGCAAGGTGTTTAGCTTGGTTGGTCTGTGTCAAGTGCGTTCTGCACTTTTGCGATGCAAAATACCACTTCAAGACTGGCGTTCCCACTCTTTTACTGGGGACTGCCCACTAGCGATCATGGATCGTTTTAGCCATTTGACTAACATTGCATCGTCAACCTGCAGCTTTGCTCATGAACTATTGACAGGAATAGCAAAAACGTGCGTTGCCTTTGCCATCCTATGCCATCTGTGGTATCGAAAACATAACCAACTATCGCTGCAAAAAGAGATGTAGGTTTTTTATGAAATTTATTTTGGGAAGTGTGGCCTGTTTCCGACGAAGACATCCTGAATCTGACTGTTTTTGATCGTCACCAATTAGGCCACATGATGTGGGTTGATCATATGAGAAACTTGATAAATCACCAGCGTGTATTTCGGAGGACACGAGCAGCTGATCAAATAATAATGCACCCTCTGCGATTATTGGGTCAGCGTTGTAATCGAACTCACAAGGTTAACAAGTAATTAACTAGCTCTGACCCAGTGCTAACCTCCACACAATAGAAACGGAAGACTGGAAACAGTAGAAACTTTTACCGTTTCACTTTATTTCGTGTCACATTATGTAAAGCAATTGGTTAGAGAATATGAGAACAACAGGTACCAACTACCTCGGGGTTTCCTACTGCTTGAATCGCAAAGTACTCACCAGCTTGACAGTCGTTGGACCATTGGCAGCAACTCAGTCAAAACTGCCGATTGACTGTGGTTGTGTCGTTCCAGCCGATGGGCACGTGACTTGTCCGCGAACTGTCAGCTCACAACCTGTGATCATCACAGCCGGCTGCTTTGCATGCATTATTCGCTGCGATCATCAACATTTACATGAAGCTGCTGGGTGATGAAGCAACGTCATGGTCACGAGATGCGTACTACTTGATTACGCAGTTAATTAAGCTGAGTGATTTGTCGCCCGTCCGGTAGGGGACTTTTCGGTTGTTTAAATCAATTGTTAGAAACGTTATCCCGAATGGCGGTTGTATCCACTACGTCTGTGGTTTTTCTGTTTCACAGTCATCTTCAACGTTTTCAGTTTCGTACCGTACCCGTGAGAACAATGGCTCGGATTACCGTTGATCCCGGTAATGGACCAGGTAAGTACGAACGTGAAGCGGTGAAGAAGAAGAAGAGAAGGAAATAAACAAATGAAAACGGTTGAGTTTCACAAAACAGAAGAGAACGATTTTGCGGATACAATCCCACTACTGACTGCAGCAGAGTACTATGTCAGACAATGTTCCCAGCCAGTTGTTTGGATGGTCGCGAACTCCCCGACCGGATAGACGGTATCTACCAACCTTACTCAGTAGTGCGGTCGAGATTTTCATAGTTCGTGACCACGTCATCGCTTGGCCGTCTCTCGGTCTCATCCAACCACCAACAGTCACACTGAGCAATACGCAGTGCGGCGTATGCTCCATCAACATACGGAGTACATGAACCAAACAGTGAATGCTGTGCATTTTCACTATCACGGTCATCAGTCGTTAACGTGTACATTTCTAAAACACGAAGATTTGGTTAATTCCGAATTGAACACCATACACATGATCACGGCCTTCAGATATGAAAGTTCGGGCGTGCCGAACGTGAGGTCAATGACACAGTGGTCTAAACGGTTGTCTCCTGGAAGTGTCACCGGGCTTCTAATCTCTGTCGTAGCAAGGATGTGCACTGCTGACCTACTCTAGCAATATCGATACTCGAGTCTAATGCTTATTTTCGAAAGAGGTTAGCTGGAAAGTCCATTTGAATGCGAAAGCTTCACCCAAATGTGAACGTTTCTCAACTTGAAATGAAGGGGATTTTCAATTAAGCCGCTGGAGTGCAGTCATATTACCAACGGACACTAAAACGCCTTGATACAACATTCCGTCAGACATGCGCGCTTTCTGGCCTTTTCGCTAAGTTATGAAGGTAGTTAGGAAACTTGTGAGTTAGGTTTTTCTGTCGTGGTTGTGCCAGTCTAGTACCTATTCAGCCATGATCACAAAGTTGGGCAGCGTTTCACAATGTGAATGGACCCTTCAAAGTAACCTGACTTATCTGTAACTCAGTTTCAGCGAATATCTCATCCAACGTTCATCTTTGTTTTTTGTGGGTAGAACTGTATCAGTAGGTGTCTTTGGATATGGTATCTTTTGTGCGCAGGATTTTGGTCTCTTCTAAGATGTCTATTTTATTGAGAAGTGGCCTACCTCCGCCAGTCCCTGAGTATGGGAATTTCTTTACGTCCGTGCTTATAGTGGCCTACCTCTGAACACCTTCAGTAAGTTCCAAGCTTGTATGTTCGTTTCCAGATGGGGGTGGATTTTAAGAGCGAAAATAATGGGAAATACTTGAGGATAGATTGTTCCACAAATTCTTTCTTAGAGGTTCAAGGTCGATCGCAGCTGTCGCATCCCCATAAACTTTCCAGTCGACCCCTTTCGAAAAGAAGTACTAGACTGGAGTTTCGTTCTCACTAGAGCTCGTCAGTGGTGCGTATCCTTGCCACTGTCAGGACTAGAACTCCGGCTACGCTTTGTTGATCGCTGTGCCATTGACCTCACATTAGGCATAATCGAAAAGGGCCGATTGGAAAGTCTATGAAAATGCGATAGCGTCGATCAATTGTGGGTGATGTTCAGTGTGTATGGAAACCAAAATCGTCTACTGTTCGTCAGGTTCAAGGCCATTTGCAACATTTTCACTATGGCTATACACTTTGGTGACAAACTGGAACTGTTTGTTACTAGGGTTCACAAGTCTCGTTCGCATACTAACATCAATAGCTTAGTGTCGCCAAAATAATAGTCAGTACATTTTTGATGGCGAACGTGCACGTCTTCACTTATTGATCAACAATTTATTCTGTGGTTTAAACATTTCAGATCACCCTGTCAGGTTATCACGTCTTCTGAGCATAGTAGAATTCGCCAGTATTTTGTATAATCGACGTAAAGCAACATCAATCATTTGACGCTCAATGGTTCAAGAGCGAAAATAATGAATAGGGTGAATTCCTGCGGAACACCGCAGTTGGCAACCGACTACTCTGGTATCTCCATTCACCTTGACGTTTGACCAACGTTCAGTTAGGTAGTCTTCAAGGTACGTGAGTAATCACTCATTGGGGCCATGCGTATAGAGTTTCCGTAGCAAGAAAAGTCAAGGTAACTCACATCAGTTTCCGCTTCTGCGCCAGCAGCCTTCATCCAAAGTCACCAACAGTGTGTATATTCGTGACGCGTTAGTGTTCCTTATGAAGGTCATGCTGCTCCTTGATCTGTTATCATTAGCCTGGATAGTCACCATCATGACTATCCGGATAATCTAGTGAACTCTCCATTACTTTGGAAACCAGTGAAAGCGTCGTTGTTGGTCGTTTATCTACTGAATGGTCTCCGCATCCACTTTTGAAGATAGATGTAACTGTGAAACTTTACAGGCTTTCGGTTGACGGTCATCTGATATAGAACGATTTTACAGTGTTTCAAGCGATTGTGCTAGGTTGGTGATACAGCGTTTCAAGGAGATAATGGTCAATAAATTTGGACTGAGTAGTTTGTGGTCTAATAGGTTCACTAATGTGATTTTGAATTATGATACTGCGGTTTGAGGTAATTCGGCCACGTTTTCCTCAATGTGTTTAAAAGTCGTTTGCGATTTTGGGTTGTGCACACCTACGCACTGTTTGTCCAGAGTGTTGACTCCCTTTGTATTGATAAATCCACCAGAGGTTTGGAGTTGCAAAATGTTGTAAAAATCCTTAGAAGTCACTTCCAATTTTTGAGCAAAGTCGCATTAATAACGAGCTGATCCTCTTTTATGGCTCCCGTGGTACGGTTTTACCACACGACATGGTCAACAAACGGAAATTCAGTTCGTTCCATTGGTACTTGTTCCAGGCTGAACTTTTCGATATAGTCCTTCGTTTGGTTCCATTTTCTAGAAGTCCCGGGTCGTTACTAGTTTAGAAACACGTTACTGGAAAACTTGCTACGGGCGTCGGAGATTTCCTCGACGATGACCTATAGGTGACGGTTTGGGCTTAATGGAATGATGAAACTAGGTCATTCAATCATGCCGTGTTGTATTTTATCCCAAAGAAACTCGCCTTATACTAAGCCTGTAGATGAACATTTTGGGGACTGATTGGTAGTACGACAGTTCATCAAAGATTCACATACCGCAAACGCCCTTTCGGCCAATCCTTACGATGTCGGGTTCGCCTTATCACAAACTAGCCAAGCGATTAATGGTTGTTTTACAATCAGTTCGCGCAGTCGTTTCCAAATTTTGCCTGAACGACACGTTTGAGATGTGTGAAATTCTAGATAGTGCTGACTTGAAAGGAAAAGTTGTTCTCTCGGTGTAAATTCGCTTTTCACAAATGTGCCATCGAGGGGGACGGTCGACTTTATTTACCACTTTGCACTAGCTCGTAACATAAATCTTCATGTCCCAACCAATATCTTGAAGCCTTTGATGTTATTGTGTACTGAAAATATCAAATTTTACTCTCAAAACATCGGATTCAAACAACTAGACGGGGTTGCGATGGGTAGCTCTCCAGGACCAATTTTGGCTTAATTATTTATGTCTGTGATTGAACTCCGTCTTGCGAATACACTAACTGATGTCCCGGTTTATCGTCGATATGTTGATGACATAATAGTATATGCACACGACAAAAGGACAATAGAAAAACTACTGGATTTTTTGTACTTTTCGCTCCGAAATCTGACGTTATCCTCTGAGTTCGAAAAGGAAGACATGCTCGCCTTTCTGGATATCAGTAGCAACCGACGGAAGGATGGTACATCGTAAGTCCACCTGGAGAGGACGGTATCTGAATTTCAACAGTTTCTCATCCATACAATACAAACGCTCCCCGGTTCTTTGTCTACTTCACAGAGCGTGAACTATTTGTACGGGTGATACACTGGATACAAAGTTTAAATTTATTCCTGAGACTCTGGTCTCCAACGGTTATCCACTGGGTTTTATTGACTTTCACAGCAAACCGAAAGTACTAAACCCACAAGAAACGTCCTTTCCGAAGAAACCGGTTTAAATGCAGTTACTGTACAAAGGAGATAGTAACGTGTCGTTTCTAACGCGACGCATGACACATGTCGTACAGTGCAGCTACACTGCGTTTACTCAGTCGTATCAGGTCATTCACACTTCCTCACATTGAGAGGCGGATGCCACAGTTGTCCAATTCACACTCTATCCACCAGTTCACCTGCAGCTGCGGTGACGTTTACATTGACAAAACTGATCGATCCCTACGCTTCAGAGTGAAGGAACACGTTCCCAAATATTACGGGGACTTGGTGTGTGGCATGATCCGACGCGACCTCATAAAACAACGCAAGCCGGCTTCTTCTATCGCCAGGCAACTGCTGGAGATCAGTTATTTGGTCGATCCGACAAACGCTTTCTGTGTGTTAACGCGTCATCACAAGCCTGCCATCCTTAGGTCATGCGAGGCGTTGCTTGTCATGCGTAGCAAGCCCACCCCATGAGCAGAAGCTGTTGACCTTGAATCTCCGTCTGCCATGATTTTGACCAATGACAGACTAGTGTATTCACCGATTCGATGTATGAACTCAATCCGCTGAAATATTTTTGATGTGCACGCCTGTGTAGCAATGTGTAGCAATTGACGAGAACATTCGAAATGGTACTACTGTTGTGAGCCAAGAACGCGCATGGCACTAGGGTTAAATATTCGAGAAAGCAACACGGGTTAAGCACTTAAACAAAACCGCAAACAAAAACATACTTTTGGTTACGGTACTCAACCCGGATCGTGTCGGCTGCCGCAGACGCCGGACGTAGCTAAGACAATTTTGGGAGATGCTGCACTCCGATGTTTCTTTCTGTTTTTCCTGCGGCTACTTCGATATCAAAATCTCTGTTCTGGTCCTGCTACTGAATAGTAATCGTGTGAGCAGTATATTACGATCGCTCATCTTTACTCCACTTCTTCCCCCGCAAAGATTATTCCAGCTGCAACAAAAGCCGTTCAGGTTCTCTTCGTGCTCGACGATTTGCGTACCGGCCTCGGGGACGTCGATGCTCTTGGTCTGCATTCTCTTTTGCTCGGGGTGTCATGCCATTTACCAAGCTGGCTTCCGTGCACTCGATGTTGATTCTTATTCAGATACACTAGGTCATAGAGGTTCACTACTACATACGGTCCTCTCCACTTTACCAGGAACTTCCTAGATCCGGGTCCTGTTGCACCCGGACTCCGCCTGTCTCTGTATTTAACTTCTGAACCAATTTCAAACACAGCATTTTGACCCGACAACCTTGCGGTTGACTGCTCCTTGGAAACTTCTTGTGCGTTTGTCAGATTTTGATTGGTCAGTCTCCGAGCTTCTTCCAATTCATGCACGCTCATCCGTCGGTCTCCCCATAAACCCATTTCCTGATCGACTGGCAGGCATGACACGCGCCCGTACATTAGCTCGAACGGAGATTTCTTCGTTGTTCCTTGTGGCAAACAGCGGTGGGCCAACAGAATCAGTAGTAGTGTTTGCTCCCAACTCCCTCCTTTGGCCGCTAGTTGTTCCTTGATTGTGCGATTGTTCGGTTCCGTCAATCCGTTCGATTGAGGGTGGTATGACGTCATCCGAATTTTCTTGATTCCGAAACGGTCCATACAGTTTCGAAGCAGGGACCTTGGTCAGTCGGTATGCTTCGCGGTATTCCATGATCTGCAAATATATGTTCAATCAACGCCCTGCATACCATGCTTGCACGCTGATCAGGTATAGCGGCTGCTTTGATCCATCTTGCGAACTGTTCCGTCCTGACTATGATGTATTGATTTCCGGAAATGGTTACTGGGATGAGACCCATCACGTCCAGCGACTATAATTCCCCAATTTCACTGACCGGAATTGGTTGTGTGATATACTGACTGGGGTAGTTGGAGCTTTTCATCAGCTGGCACACCAGCACATAACTGTTAACATAATTCTTCATTCCCGGCCAGTATGCCCTTTTCCTCAGCACTTCATAAGTTCGACGACATCCCGTATGAACCAGCTGTTGACATTCCCTCACAATGGTCTCTCTCAACTTCGTCGATATAACAGGCACGTTTATTCCATTCCACAGTTGGCGCATTAAAATTCCGGCACTATTCAACTGTCAGTCTGACTAGTGCGTTCTGAAAGATTTCACCTCCGGAATCTCCTCGTTCTCTGGTAGTTGTTCTCCCGATAGAAGCTGATCAATGCATTCGGATTGTCGTGTCTGTCCTCTCTGCTGCATTTACCTTCCCGGGATCGCTCTCCAGTTCAATACTGTTGACTCCGATCACGTCCTTGTGAACTTCACCGATGGGCTGCATTCGGGAAAGCAAATCAGGAACATAATTCTCTTTTGCAGCTACATGGCGAATTGTGAAGTCGCACTACTGTAATCGTAACGCCCAACGAGTCACCTTTCCTCGGGGGTCCATCGCCGATTTAATCCATTCCAGCGGTTTGCAGTTAGTCTCCACATGGAAACGTCGGCCGAGCATGTGCGGCTTCCATTTTTCCAGTGCCCACACGATCGCCAAACACTCCTTCTCTGTCGTTGAGTAGTTTCCTTCAGCAGAAGTTAATACTCGACTGACATATTCCACAATACTGCATTCCTGCTTCAATACAGCTCTGATTCCCACATCGCTCACATCCGTCGTCACAGCGAAGCTCTGTCTAGTCACCGGCAACTTCAGAGTCAATCGTCCCTCTCTCATTAATTGTTGAATCTCGACGAACGCTTAATTGGCCTTTTCTATCTACTGAAACCGATAATTGTTCCTGAGAATTTCGTACAATGGGCTGGCCAATTCATTGAAGTTTTTGATGAAGCAGCTATAGAACCCGACGCGACCGAGAAACTGTCGCAAGGCTCTCTTCGATGTTTGCACCGGAATGGCCTTGATCGTAAGCAGTTTCTCGGGAAGTGGTTGGACCTCAACTTGATCGACCTTGTGACCGAGTAGTACTGCCGTTCGATTCGCCAGTTGAGACTTTAGACTGTTATATCGTAAGCCGGCTTGTTCAATCTTCTGCAGCACAGCTGAAGCGTGTCCGGTATGTTCCTTGTCATTCGCGCTGTAGATGACTACATCGTCTCCATAGACAACAGTATTGTTCAGTCCTTCCAGCACCTTCAACATCAGTTCTCCGAAAGTGAAGGAGACGCCTGAAAGTCTGAACGGCATACGTTTGAAGCGGGTTAGCTTTTCTCCCACTGTGAATGCTGTCTTATCTCGGTCCGATTGTTTGACTGGAATCTGCCATTATCCAGACCGCAGGTCTAGAACTGTAAATATCTTGGCGTTCTGTAGCTTGTCGACTATTTCCAGCACCGCGGGGACTGCTACAACTTTATAAACTGTAATCTCGTTGAGTCTTCTGAAGTCGACACAAAATCGAGATTTGCCATTGGGCCTCCCCACCAATAAAACAGGAGAATTGAACGGGCTGTCAGTCTTTTCAATGATTTCCTCCTTCAGCATGTCTCTCACTTGTCGCTCAATTTCCGGCTGCAGGTGAACCGGAGTCCTTTTGGGCCCGAATGGTCAAAATGGGTCTGGCTCAATGGAGGTTTTATGTTCAATCCAGTCACAGTAGCCGTATGGGTCTTGATCCGTGGTGAACAGCTTTCGGAATTTGCATATCATTTTATTCAACAGCCGATTGTCACATGCTGGTATTGTTCCGGGTGCGTTCGGTTCAATTTGTCCAAGCTAGGGTTTGAGGTTTCTCACTAATGGGACTACAACATACTTCGTTAAAAGTCTATCATGCTTCAAATCAATCACACCGGGCGATTTCACCGGAAATGCGTGTACACTACATCGTACTCAGCCGAGTAATCTGGCTGTACTTTCAGCGGTGTGTTGTCTCTGTTGGGTAAATCCTTTGATATGATTTACGGTTTTTTTACGGGATCCACAAGTCCGATGGGCATTGTAGTGTACCGAGTCAACCAGTTTTCGTTCACGTGGACAATGATTATGTCCACATTCCACCGTTTGATTGGATGAGGTTAATCAACGCAAGATTGACAGACATTGGCCAGCTGTTACGTATCGCAGTGTTTGCGTCATGGTGCACATACGCAGGTGTCAAATGAGAATGTATTACAATGTGCTACTTCTCAACCTGCCACACTTTGAACCTGCATATAATGAGTTCTGCGCAAGTGAAATATGTGAACTCTGTACGTGACGACATCTAAAATAGTTGAGTCTATCTGAGTTCAGTTGTCTTACGGTTACTATGATCCGTTGGAAATATGACTTTTCAGTTGTCGATCATGTCAACCTGACAGACAAACTGTAATCAAGATTAGGTGACGCTCGACCCACTCGCCATCTGGTGTAATCCTGTAGTCCAGCTACCATCGCCACCTCGGAGAATTCCTAGATGGGAGAAGATGTTACAACTGAGTGGTCTATGAAATCTGGCCACGTGTTATCAGAGTCTGGGTGTGACGAAAAGATTATATTCTGCGCAGAGCGTTATGCAACGCTGTGTTGGCATACCTACAAACACAAGGCGATCTCTAAGTCACGCCAATCAAGTGTGTGGAGTTTGGAGTAACCTTCACCATGTACAACTTGATTCAGTGGAACCCTGTCATGGATACCCAAGGATTTTAGGTGAACCCAAATGAAGAGGTGCATTAACTGTCTTACCGAATTTCCAATATATATAAAGCATTGACATATCAGAGATGGACAACTCATCGTCTCGCACTCTCAATTTACTCTAATTTTCTGAAACGCTCATTGTATGTGAGCTTTGCCGTGTAAAATGGTCTTGAATCTCGCCCAGTTTGTTGGAGAGTGAAGCCGCGTTAATGCAAAAACAGTAGCAGGCGGTTGTTCCATTGTCTAAATCAAGCAAGGAAGATTAATCTGCTTGAGGAGGTTCATCGAACGATAAGGGGTATCTCAGCCTGTTGCAATGTGCTTTGAGGCCGCCATATCCCTTTGGAATGGTGGTCAGTCGGTTTTTTTTGAACTCCTAAACTGAAATCGTCATACGTGTGAAGATCAGTTGGGACGATCTCACAAGTGCTTGCATCGGGATTTGTGGTGATACACGGTTGTCTCCACTCAGATATGATTTTTCTTGGTCTGTCAGAATAGTATCTAATCCCATTTGGCAGCTGTGAGCTAGCGATAGGCCAAGTTGCATACCCTGTCCCATTATTTCTTCCGTCACATAGGTTATTTGCCGTTAGCGAGGCTAATTACACCGGCCTGGGCAGACGATTCACGCCAGTGACTGTTAGATCAGAGAGGCAAGTGATTAATGCTACAAATCTCCACTTGTCCAGACCATGCACTGATTGATGGGGGACAGCACAATTTTCTGAAGTAGGCAAATTGTACATAGTAATGTTCTTGCCTCTGTTTTCATCAACCCCTTGAGCCACACACGTGTTGTCTCGGCTGAGCCATTTCCTGTCTCAGTTAACACTTGCGGTCGATTTGTTACAATGTCAGCTGCTGTATAAAAAGTAACTCGCAGCCGAATAGTGCACTTCAAACCAAAACTATATCGTAACGTGTTAAGTAGTTCTGGAATGATATCAGAATATATCAACTGTTTAGAAAGTTTCAAAAATGTCTTCTTCTCCTACTACTCCCAGTGTACCAGCATTGTTGAACTACGTTGAGACAGAGACACAACTATGTGTGATTTAAGTGGTATGCTGATTCCAGTATCTACGTTGTTTTTTCTATAATATCTGTCAGGGTAAATGGACTGGGATTTTCCCTGAATATTCTCCTCCACTTTGTCAAGATGCGTCAGCACGGATTCTATGGCTATCATAAGTTTTGTGTAGTTTGCTTCCGAACGTCTGCCTTGTTGACTATGTTTAACATAGCTCGCGGTGTTAGATAGGTCAGCAGAGTAAATCTCGAAGTTAACTTGCTTACTGCGGGGTTGTGACTCGTGTTATCAATACAGATTAAGTCGACCGGCGGTTGAAACAATAGTTGTACGCTTGCTTCGATCGACTTCGTAACTCTTTTCTTATTGGTTGTTGTGTTCTCAGATTCAAAAGGTAAGGTGGAATGTGCGGCGTATCTTCGATAGGGTGACAGGAGAAGCGTTTGCTGAGTAATAGTGTCATTTAACGTTTTCTGGTACTGTTTTGAGGTAGTGTCAACTACACGTGTTTTATCAATTGAAGCTATCTTTTAAGGTTTTCTGACAGATGAAATATTATTTACCATTGATCGCAGCTGTTGCATTCCCATAAACTTTCCAATCGGCCCCATTCGAAAAGAAGCGCTTGACTCAAGTTTTGCTCTCATTGAGCTTGTCAGCAGTGCATATCTTTGTCAAGACCGTTACGAGAATTACGGCCACGCCTTCAAGAGGCAACCTTGTTGACTACTGCGTCATTGACCTCACATTGAGCACGATCGAATTATCATATGTGAAGACTCAACCGAAGACTAAAAGCGGAATCAACTCACACGTTGGATGGGTTTTAATCTTACACAGAAGAATCCTACTGTTTTTGCGTTTTCTCTTGTCACAAACCGCACACTCTAAAAATGTGAATCTAAAGCGGCCGTTATTTTGTACTACCCACTTCATCGCAGTTACGCAACGAACACTCAAGCACACACAACAATTATCCAGATTCTGGATATCCAGTCATACGGATGTCGACAACTAATAGGCTGAACAACATATAAATCTAGAAACAACAGAAAGTCAAAACTAGTTCACCTTGTGGATGTGGCCTGAATGGTTGTGTCTAAAACACACTGTCTACATAATTTGACCGAAGGTAAGTGGGGGAATAGGGTCGTATATGAGATTGTTTACTTTCGACGAACAGGTGCTGGTAATCCCAAATAGATGCGACAATTAGGGGTATCGCTCGAGCTTAATAATTTGATTGTGTTTGAAAGGATGGCCCAAATGTACTATACGTTTGTCATGATACTTAGTGAAGCGACTAAATGTTGAGCTGGAAATCAGGCCGCAGACATCCTTGTGACGGGAATCAGGATTGTGCCTTGTAAAGTTGATTAAAGAAGTTGTTGCCAAAAGCACTGACCATTCAAGAAGCCTGTTTGGCCTAAGCGTCACCACGGGTGCATGGTCGTTCAGGTCGTTCGCGCCTTCTCGTAGTTGTCTCCAACGTGTGGGTCAACAGCGCCTGTGCGATGATCTACTAGTGGATACCGATCGGTTGGCAGATCGACAGAATGCGCCTGCGACGAGCGAATGTAGTATGATTTTGTACTGAGAATTGGTCACAAAATTGCCATTCAGGTTGCTGAGATAAATTTGTGTACCTGATTAGCAAAACAATGACACTTGAAAACGGCCTGAAGTGCACTAACTCGTGGGACTAAAAGTTGATTACGTACAGTTTTGCCTGTCCGAGTATGTGCGTGGAATAACGGGGAGATACACAGAGCTCATGATGGCAAAACGGTGTAGTAAATCCATGAAATACAGGTTTCACTGGAAGGTTATTTGAAGACGTAGTTGAATTAATCCAGGTTGGGCATAGTGTGAGGAAGTAGCACAGAGGAAGCATGTGCAGTGTCACAGTGCTGAAGTGTACGTTTGTTCATTACTAGTTGAACTGTATGTTCGGGATCAGATCGGAAACTTACAAGGCCTACTTAGACCGGTATCACGATGCTCCTCACTATCTCCATCTGATGATCTCATCTAGAATTCAGCTGATCGTTTATCTCAACGGAAAAGTGTGGCAGCTTCTCGGTTGCCGGTATCGAAGTAAGAATCTTTCCAGGGAGTAAAATTAAGGCATTATGGTGAGCTTTTTTCGCAAACCCCGGAAATAATACGCAGTTTCGCACACAGTGTGGTAATGCACTTAATAGAAAATGGATTCTCCTTGTCGTAATAATTAGCACGGAAAACCTTGGTCTCAAAAATCACACAACAGTCTCCGTAATTGCTCCCAAGACAAACTAAAAGACTGGCAGAAAAAGCAATGTTGTCCTATTCCAACAACGTGTGCGAAAAAGAGAAAATTACAAGGTATTTATACGGTACATAGCGACCTACTTTCGTGATGCTAGCTCCAGGGTTCGTACACCCAAGGTTTCCCCAGCCTTATATTAACACGGATCGGAAGTCACAGTGAGAAGACGGTGAATCTGCAAACAAACTTTATTTAGTTATTTACTCACCGTACACTAGCGGGCTTCAACGCAACGGATAAGGGCGCTAG
>JTDE01002659.1:2717-13172 GCA_014338405.1 Paragonimus skrjabini miyazakii
GTAGTAAGTGGCACAATGGTTAACGCAGGTGTCTTACGAGACCGTGGTTGGATTTTCTATCCTGATCATGGCAAAGGTATACGCTATAGTCGGGCTGTAATAGGAACGAGACTGAAGCACAGTGTTTTTTCAAAAGGGGCCAGTGAAAGGGTCTATGGAAATGCGACAGCTGTAGTCAAAAGTGAGTGATGTCTAATCACTGAGTGAAACACTGTTTACAAGGGAACTTTTGGATATGCCTGTTCGAGGATGACTATTGTGACGATGACAGGATAGTGGTCAACATGCTTGTCTCAGTCACGAGATTCACAGTACCAATTCCATTTCTGGAGAAGATATGTATAGTGATGAGTTGCAACACGAGCGAGAGGCAAGCCTAGGGCTACATTTCGGAGTGGACTAACTCAAAAACTCCAACAACAAATACACGAAGCTCGTTTCGCTATGTTAAAATCTAAACGCGAAAGTAGAACGACAGTTTCGGTTTTCCTTACTATAATTTGGATAAACTTCAAACACTTATTAATACACAGAACATCAGTACCAAACGTGGTATGACTGAACAGTCCTTAGTCGCGAACCCTCGTTAGTCCCACATTTTTCTTCTTGGGTAGCGTTGTTTTATTACAAAATTTCGTAGAAAAATCTTTTGGCGCTCCGGAGACACAGGGGCAGTGATTGTACGAGGAATTCATCGTAACTACTCAGATGATTTGAAGTGGACTAACGCGAGAAGCTGAGCACGGAGAGCTGAGTTACTTACGTAGGTGTCCCGACAACACCTTGCGTACTGGACTTTTAGAGACGTGATGAACTACGAGTGAAGAAGACTTAGTATCATTAGCTGGAACCAAATTTATAATACATAAGCTCAACACTAATCACATATTAATCACGCTGTGTACCAACGGGTTACGACTGAGCCCATGTACTAACCCAGAACACAAATTAGTCCAATGCGACTTAGACATGAGTGCCAAATAATGGAAAAAGTTCGTCTGAAAATTGATTCCGGTCAACAGGCACTGGTATACATGGAATTGCGAAGTATTGTTTCAAACGACCATGTCAAAGCCATAACTACGCCGCGCCAAAATTACACACACAGACACTCCATTTAAATCATTGATCACAGCGAAAAAACGCGTGACAACCGGAGTGTTGCTTAAACAAACAACGCTAAGTGGTATTCATAACACACTATGTGCACTTCCAGAGATTGTGCAAATCGAACTGTAACCAGAGACAGCGACAACGAAAAAAGTCAACCGAGCCGTAGCCGGAGAGGAGGAGAACGCTAGATAACAGAACATGAGGGCCGAACATGACTTTGGTTACCTAACAAACCACTACCTATATTATGGAATGAATAAAATAAACCCTTTAATGTGTGCTAATTATCCATCAACCGAGAGGACTGAAAATATCGGTGGATTCGGCAGCTCAAACTGTTGGCCCAGGTGTCCGGTTGTTCACCGGTTTGGGTTGCAAACACCCCATTAAATCGGAGCCTACACGTTCACAATTCTACTCAGTGACGGTATCGTCTCAAAACGTGACGAAAAGTTTGCGACTTAAATGCTAAGCTCAGTGAACGACCGAACAAATAATCCATACATTAGTGGTAAGCCTTTGATATAAAGATGTGTGACCAATTTGCTTCGACCGTCATTACAAGGATGTAAGCAAAAACGGCAATTTTTGGTCCATGTCACATTGTGGTGGATTGTCAGGCCGGAGGGGCGAGTATTCAAACACTCGGCGGAATGCCTCAACGCAGATGGGGGGCACGTCCACAAACCCTCAACGAGCGGATGGTGGACAACAGGGGCAATCGGATGAATCATCGCTCGATCGGATCGGACCAACGGACGAGACATGGCATGCAAAATAGGATGGACGACCAAATCGGAGGCTCGATTATTCAAATACTTGGAGGAATATCTCGACACGGTCGTGGAGGGCAGTCAAAGCTCACAGTGGACAGATGGAGGACAACACGAGCGTCAGGACGAGCCACCGCTCAACGGAATTGGACCGACGGACGAAGATTGGCAGACGAAAAACCCCCGGACAGAAGGGGCCGATCACCCACATAAACCACGCAGAAGTGCACACGACGCGTGAGCGGAAACCTCGAGGTGTTGTGGACTAGAATTCTGATTCATAAACGCGAGCGCGCGCGAAGCATGTGAACTAGCGTGTTGGACAATGAAGATTGTGCTTTATTAGACGCCTTCTAGCTACAACGTGTTCAGTTGAGACGCTACAAAATGTTTAGTGCCGTGCGACTTACTGAGGCACAAGAGAGTTGGGTCTGACTAAGATAGGCAATTGTATCTCGGCTCTCAATCGAAATAAGGCTGCTGGTTCAGATGACCTCGTGGTGGCACTTTTAAAGAGAGGTGTTAGTTGAGGCATTAACTCAGCCGTTTCAATTTGTGTGGATGACGGAGACCATTCCTCCGAGCTGGGGTCACGTGACAACAGTTTCTATATTCAAGAAAGGTAACAGGAGCCCTTGCGAAAACGATAGAGGAATTAGTTTGAGCCCAGTCATTTCTAGGATTCTTGCATCCATTATACTTCGTCGACTCACTGCAGTTCGGGAGTTAAACATTAGAGAAGAACAGACAGGGTTTCGTCCTGGCCGGAGATGTGTAGATCACATTTTTACAGTTCGTCAAATTTTGGAGCAGCGTCATGTGTACCGCCGGCCAACGATTGCCATGTTTCTCGACTATAAGAGGGCGCTCGATCCGGTGGATCAATCTACACTTTTAGAGTCGTTTAAACGCAGGGGTGTACCGACCAAGCATGTGAACTTACTGTCGGCGCTTTACTCCCATACTTCGGCTCAGGTTAGGGTTTACGGCAAAGTATCTGACAGTTTCAGCACCTTGAGTGGCGTATGTCCACTTTCACCATTTTTGTTCAATTTTGACATAGATGAAATAATGGAGGACTGTCTGCAGCACTCAAATGATGCCGGCGTGGATCTCCTACCAGGTGGAAGACTGCCTGATCATGATTATGCTGACGATAAGGTGTTGCTGTTTGACACTTTCCAAGCAGCACAAGCAATGCTGGACGCTATTTTGCGTTTTGCTAAATACTTCGGAATGCGCTTTGCAGCCACAAAATGCAAAGTGATTCTGCAAGTTTCTTGTGATTATGTAAATTTAATGTTAGACAATGAAATCATGGAGGTCGTTGATCGCCTTGTTTAATTGGGAAGCCGCATTAGCGGCGACGGCGGGGTAGGGAATGAAACAGAAGCGCGTATCTCTAAAGCTAGATCAGTGTTCGCCACTCTGGGGAACCTATGGTGACAGGAAGATTTGAGTGATCACGAAAACACCATACAGGCAGGCGACACCTACCTACTTTGCTCACTGGAACAGTCAAGGTCTTCATATTTCGTGACGACGTTGTTGCTTGACCACCACGCGGTCACATTTGAATATAGACGTGACTATATTTTATTTTTAGTAGTTAGGTCCCTTCCCGTTCCCTTCTTTTTTCTTCTTTTCCTACAGAGGGTTTGCTTTTTCTTCTACGTGGTTTTGTGGCAGTTAAGCATCGCTGTAAACCACTGATGTTTAGCTGTTTACGATGATGATGACAGCGATATAAAATATAGCTAAAGACCTACTCAGGCGACTATGATATTCCCTCGGCTGATCACGACATTCCATCGGTAATGCTTGCAATTTTTGAGCAAACTGAGTAACGTCAGTATAGAGAAAGATGACGTAATGGTTTCGTTTGATGTTACAACGCTATTTACCTCTATCGACCTCAGCCTGGCCAAGGAAACAACACAAAGACTGCTAGAGAAAAATCCCCGACCGAATGAGTCTTCGAAACTGGATTCAATCTCATGCGGCCATGTTTGTCAACATACTTCAAATTCAATGGTCACATTTATGAACAACTTAAAGGAACTTTAATGAGCTCGCCCATGTCTGGATTCATCGCCGAAGCGCTCATGTAGAGGTTAGAGAATATCGCGTTGCCAACGACCAAGCTGAAATTGTGGATATGATATGTCGACGATACATTCGTAATCCTTAAACGCTCAATAATAGAAGACGCACACAGACTCCTTAACAATGTTTTCAACGATATTAAATTTATCATGGAGATTGAAACCGACAATCAGCTACCGTTCTTGAATGTAAAAATCAGCCGCAAACCTGATGGAACACTGGAGACCTCAGTTTGCTGGAAGAAAACACGGACCAACTCCTCAGTTTGCACAGCAACTACTCAGTCTGTCCTAGAAGGAGCTACATTCGAACTTTGTTTAAAAGAAACGAAGCATACTGTAATACCGTGGAGTTGTGAAGAAGGAAGGGGGAAGTACTTGTACCGAGTGTTTCTTCGTAACGGATACCCACGAAATTTCATCAGACGGATTTTGTTGTAAAAAGAAAGAAATTCAAGCTCCACGGAATCATCAACGAAAGGAATTGTACTACTGTACATTAAAACCGTATCAGAAATGATCGCAAGATTTCCGACACCACACGGCATCAGGCTAGCACACAAATCAACTGTAACATTACAGAAAGTACTATGAAAACCAAAGGAACAACTCAAACCCGTCGACAGAAGAAAATTCATACGAAATCAAATGAAACGACTGCGGATAATATTACGTCAGTCAATCCGGACGGAAATTTCCAACACGAATTCATGAAGAAGAATTGGCCATCAAGAGACACGATCAATTTTCTTTGATCTCCGCCTACGAGGAACTAACTAGATACACCTTTAACCTGAGCACCGCAAAAGTCCTTACTCAAGCAAACACCAGACACGTGAGAGAATTTTTCGAGGCTTGGTACTCATCTGCCGGGTCAATAAACAAAAATCCTGCTGGACAATATGTGTTAACCAGTGCAAACGCATGACTTGAGAGGGGAACGTTGTTAGGCTCAAATGCCGGCGAACTTGAACGGATCGGACCAATGATCAAAACGGGACAATGGACAATAAATCGGACTGAATTCCAAAAACAGAGAGGAGACCTACCCAGTCGAAAGACAAGGACTAACCAATCAGATTCGTGATGAAGGTGCAACAGCAACATGGAGCCGCCAATCCGACTCAAGATCAAAGGTTCAAAAGGTGTAGGTAATAACCGATCGGGCCTCATGTCAAAGTTCAAGTGCAACAAAAAAAACAGTCAATGGTAATTCAGGGCACAGGTTAAAACAATAGAGAGTGACCAATCAGAATTCAGGTCGGGAGGTCAACTCATCCTAGGATATAAGTGTAGGCATATATCACCCTCCACCAAACCCCACGCTCAAACCTATATGCTGAAACACTTGCGCACTGATAACGTCACCTCGTTTGGTGATGAAACGTTTGCAACCTAAATCCCAAACTCGACGAACACTCCAATACCCAAATTCTCAACCACCAATGATTCCAGCTATCATAAACAGTTCTCCTTGGTGAGAATCTTGAAACGACACTTTGTTATCAGCACACAATAGGGAGGTAGATTTCCCCATTGAGCAGGAGGTCAATTCACAAATTTGGCGAGTGTCACAGACAGCTTTTCATGATTATACCATGGCGAAATTGATATAGAACGAGAAGAGTGAACAGTTGTGACGGATAACACTATTTGTGTAGAATGTGTTTGACAATTCCCTGGATAGACTCGAATCTAAGATGATGTATTAACGTAAGATGTCGGTAGTCTGGTAGATCTGATTATAAGTTTGAACGACCCCAAAAGTGCGGGTCGACCGACTGAGACAAGCCTACCTTCGCAATCGTTAAATGCAGCAGTTGGTGGCTAGGGCTAAGGAAGAAAATAACCCAGAGGGTAGCTAAGACTACGATTTTATCTATGCATTCACATCACTACAAATGCTCGTCCGTTTTTTTAAACTTAAAACCACGCTATGATGAGTAGACAGAGGATGATGTAAGTGCTCAAAAAACGAAGAACACAGCAACTAAATCACGGTAATAATCAAACCCCTTATTGAACTGATGACGTGAGTGCATTGTCGGTACAAATCCATGACGTCTTACTTCAGCCAAAACGAGGATGCACATTAGGCCTCGAGTGGTTGGTGGTGTCCGTTTGTTTGAACGGACAATGGAATAATGTGTCAACAAAAAAAAAACAGATTACTGCGGATAAACGCTTACAGAGATTTTGGATTGGCAAGTTGTCAGAATCCAACTACTAACATCAGTAATAAAATTCAGTAGCAGTAACTTGATTGCAGGAACTGCTGGGAGAGTGTTGAAATGAATACAAAACCGTCTTAGAGACTTCAATACGGCGTACCTTCCACTGGTTTCTGAGCATCTCGAAGACGATTGTACCGTAATAAGTTATGACTGCTGGATTCACGCACGGGTGCCCACGAGTTCACAGTATTCAAGCTCGGAACCAATCTTGTACTGTTTACATTTAGAGTTTTAGAGGTAGAGTCTTTCTACTGCTACAGAGGTTGTCATCAACCAACACCAATTATTTTAGCCCACCTACTCGGCTATTCCGTCTGGTACACAACCGTGCCACGAGGCAACAGTCATGAGAAGCGGAGACTCTAAGGTAAGTTGTTATAATGCACACGGTACCACCGTTTATGACATTCTTTGCTAGAGTCAAGCGACAATCCCTCTTGTTAGAAAGGATGCCGGACACGAGACAGTACTTGGTCCTAGAATGAGCAGCACATATGGACGAGAAATCATCCATTTTTGAACTCGACGACAGTACTTCATCTATGACCGTGACCAAATCACTGTAATCCAATTGATGTATGTTGACGAATCACAACACTAACTCAGCACATTAGACAAGTCGGTTGGTAGGTAGTTTACAGAATGAAATAGTTTGAGACAACTGGTTGAACAATAACAAACGTATCTCATTATTGTCTCAATCAGTTTTATATCATAATAAGTTTTGGGTCTGTGAAACATTAGCTCACACGGGGGAAGGATAACATCCAGCTGCTGCAAAGTAGTCAGGAACAGTCGAAGCGGCCGCAGTTTTGAAATTACAATCGGTTGATGGATAGCAGACGGCGTTATCAATGAGCTATCTAGAGCTCGATGTCAGATAAACCAAATAAGTCAGGAGGGCAAAGTTGTTCAGTTGATCAGTCACGCATCTGAGCAAACCAGCATCCAGTGAACAGGACGACCCCAATCACAATACGGAAAAGTTGACAAAATAATCACCTCGTTTGCAAAATGCCTGACCCCTAGATCGCTTCTGCATTTGCCTACTGGTCCGTAGCCAGGGAACTGATTGTGTGGACAAAGCGACAGACTCTGGACTGTGCGAGTATCCACACCGCGAGATTGGGACGCTTGGCGATGGGCCAAAATCAACGACGAACCTGTATTCGTGAAATTGTGAACTCTTCTTCATGAACTTTCGTCATTCCGTTTGTTTAACTGGCTTCCCATACTTATGTTCATTTATCAACTTTCTGTCATGCGGATTATTGCTGTGATCAACGATAGCCTGATTAATCACACCTACGGATACGACTCAAGGTTAGAAATGTATGTATTCATGTACGCCAAAAGTACCAGCAGCCCAGTTTCCCGTACACAACTTGTCTAATAAAGCCGAAGAGTACACAGTAGGCCATCGTTAGACTACTGTCAAACCAGAGCGGTACATGTACGGTCAATTGAACAATAACATAATCGATGAGGTTGCACGTGGAAACTAAACTAAACGGTTACCATGGTAGCGAAAAAACACATTTATTGAGCCTACAGACGGATGGGGGATATGAAACAGTGAGCACGAACAGAATCATTCTCAATTTTTCAAGCATGCAGAAAGGATACAATAACCACATGAATCATTTGAATTTGCGAGAGAAGTCACAACAGATCTCAACACAAGGACAGTAAAAATTCAAGGGCTTCCAAGCAAAACAAGTAGTAGAGGAGGAGGGAACGGTTTTAAAGCAGATACAAAGAACAGTGATAGAAAATAATAGAAACTCAACGGGGAAAAGAACTTGTCTTTCTGTCCGAAAGTGTCACGTCGGTAGATTTTATTGGTCGAAGGATGATAAACATTGTTATTGAGAGACCATCGAATCGCTCACCCGTTAAGGTGTACAATACCAATTGAGCCGTTGCACAGTACACACCACGGCTAAATTATCAAACTAGCGGTGTCCGCCGTAGACAAGGTTCAACTAATCCTAGTAGAAAACAGTCTTGCGCGCAAGGTGAATTTGAGACCCGGGAGGTGTTAACGCAAACAAACTACACAACCGAATTACGTGTAGGTTTGGCAACGCCCATAACGATTTTACTCCTTGACCTAATTACCGATAATAGTGACGATCACAACAAGCAACCGCATCAACGCTGTTCTCAACACAACCACAGCTGACCGTGTAAGTAGTGGGTGGGGCCGTATCCAAAACAAAGTACATAAGATAGGGAACACAAACTTTGTCAACACTAGCCCATTCAGGTGTAGGTTTCCTAACAGAAATGACACAGGTTAATCGTACCCAGACTAGATAGTGGACAACTGTTACAGATGTCGGCACGGTATCTTTTCATAACAGATAACAAATGTCGAAGGGGTAGCGTAGTGTAAACTAACCGGCAGAACGTACTAGGTGGTCTAATCGTAAGTTAGAGTACTGACTAGAATCAACAAATCAGAGAGAAAAATAACAGAGTATCTTCTGCTGTCAGTTGATTGTCTCAGCGGGAGGTTAGGTGGTTCAAAAAGCAATCCACAGAGCAGAAGGGAGATGTCCCTATAAGATTGGTCATAAGTGGACAGATGATTTCATGGCAGACGGGATAGAAATTAGTGCTTGTGGTATTTCAAGCTGGTTTCCAGATTCTCTATCCTTCCAATCCAGTTGGTAATGAAAAAGGCTTGACAAATTGGAACGAATTTTTTAAAAAATGCACAACACGGTACTTATGTGAACTCATTCACAAGAATGTTGTCAGAACAGATGCCCATCCAATAATCTTACGAATCGAAGTGAAGAGTCTAACGTAGTCAAGTCAAAAATACCTTTGTCGGGCATCTACTGATGGATTTTCAATTATGCTTACTTGTTGAGCAAACACACTAACATACACTTCGTGACAAAAACAACAAGATTGTACAACATTTCACAAAGAATTCTGAAACTATTCCTTGAAGTGTGCATTGTAGATGACAATCTAAATGAAGTCATCACATGCCACACTAATAAAAGATCGTTTGATATCCGTGTACCTTTGATGAAATTAACACAAGTGACTGCGACAAAAACAAAGGAGTACACCTCGTGTGTATGTGTGTATTGATTTCCTCATCCAAAAGATACACACACATCAGCCAAACTCACACTAGGATGTCCGCCAGGCGAAATGATAAGTCAACCAAAGGACACAGGTGCACCGGGCTGTTGATGCTGCGTTCAGGAACCAATACACCGGTAAAGGTAAATAATTTCTAAACCCGTCACACTATGCGGTGTAGCGTACCACGAGTTCGAAAAGGGTACGACTATAGCCTTTGAACAAATGCATGTGATCATACGAGAAATAGTCGTACAAAATGTACCACCTGTCATCGTTTAAGAGGTCTCATCTCCAAACGTGAGTAATAAGCAGGAAGGCAAACATGCAGTTTATTTAAGCGAGACAAGCATAAAATGAAGATCTAGCTCAACAAAACTAAAAACATAGCTTGTGCCAGATGTCTTCACACGAAAGACTGTAGGATTATTTATCGTTCAACTATCCAAAGATTAGAAAATCAGACTTTCGCAAGCATGAACACATTAAGTACCATTTATATAGGGTGGAGACTCAAGCCTTACGGGCACGACAGTGAGGCTGTGGTTTCAAATAGTAGAGCTGAAATTAGTATGGACAGCCATGATGAATAGAGATATGGCTAACACGGCCTTCGAGAGAATGGGATGTGCTTTTGCAAGAAAACGCGCGACGGTTTGGGACATACTCAATGACCGTTAAGAAAAATTAGGCTATTTGCGATGATGAAGAAAACCCGATTAAAATACCAACAAGTTGAAGAGGATTGTTCTATCAACATAGGTGTTTCGAAACAATACCTTACGGTTGTTTGGCGCAGGTATTCTAAGTCGACGTTTTCCACCTTTGCGAAATGCGTGTGCTAGAGAAATCTGCTTGAAATTTCGCCATAAATCCGGCCGAGAACATCTGCAGCATACTTACTCGACAGGCACAAAGATTCTAGGAACTACGGCTCCATTAGGAAATTAAAGGAGGTGAGAATAAACTAACATAAGGAATGCCTTAAACAATCGACCAACATTTGAACAGATAGGCTAGGAAATAGATAAGAAGGGTCGCAGTGTTTTGTGGGGAACATTTATCACGTACCGTAAGGTGCATAGAATAGATAAGCCGAGCTAGGTCAGATAGGAAACACCACTT
>JTDE01002659.1:13272-28997 GCA_014338405.1 Paragonimus skrjabini miyazakii
AGAACGCTTACGGGAAGTGATGAGAAGCTTTTATTAGAAGCACTCGGGGTGAACGTTGATTATCATTTTCGGTTCCGTTGATAGTCATACTGATTAGAGTATTTTTCTGCACCGCGATAGATAATTCGCGTTCTAAACATCATAGTGTGACTGGCTGAGAGGTATACCTCTTCGTGATCAAAAGACAGCTTGGGTTCATCTGTTTCCATATTCCGTTTCGTATGAACGCCGCGCGACCTCATTCTAGCTGGAAACAATGCAGTAGAGGGAATATAATTTTATCTGATGGTTATCGTTGACAGAGTGAGACAGTACACGTTTTTTCACGCCGTTCCATATGTTGATTTTGTTATGGTCTGATGCATCATTTTGAGAATGATGTGCTTCGATTGATTACTAATGAGAGATGGCCCTTTGTTTCATTATTTTCCCTAAAAAACAGCGTTATTCATCTTTATTGCTACACTAGCGACTGCAACGGTTTCCCTAACTCTTGTACAATAAGAGCCGTGTAAATGTCAAAACGTCAAAATAAGACATTCTTTTTCCATATGCTTTCTTGAGGAGCTTATACGTACTACCATTTATTGATGCGCGAATACCAATTTTGCCCCGACCAAACAAATGACCATTAATTTGAGTAGGCTCAAATCGGCAATCATCCGTTTCCCGGGATTCGCCTTGAAGGTCGTTCAAGAAGCAAAACGCTCCTTTTGGTGCGAATCCTCCATTTCAAAATATTTTTTGAAATTTCGAAACCGGAAGTTCAGGCAAAGAACCTGCAGTACATAAATTGTAAATGAGCGGCGTTAGTGGAAAAATTGAAATACATCTAATAAGTCCCAAAAGTATTGGCTTGTTGATGAAAATTTTTTCCATCATTTTCGCGAAAATAACCCGTTATTAACGTTAGATCACTTTCTCAAGTCTTATATGAAACACTGTGTTCCCTTTAGTAACTTCATATGTGCAGTAAGAAGACATATTGCGATATGTTAACATTTCGTTTACTCTCATCAGTCGCAAACGTAAAACATGCGAGTTATATATGGCACACAAATAGAGATAGATAGGGTACGGACACGCATACAGTCACACCACACACAATGTCCTCACCACCACGACAACCCTACGGGTTGTTTCAACCACTTTTGTGCACATAGCGCCGGCTGGTGAGTTCTAATCAACATGGCTTCGCTAAAGGCCAGTAGCTTCGGGTTATTTTGGTGGAACAATATTTTGAACGATCAAAGTGGGTCAATCTTGTGACCTGTTATCATGAGGTGTTTGGCTATCGATGATGTGGGGCTTCGGGTAACTGATCCACTGGTTTCAGATTGTTGTGTCATGAGTTGTTTCAACCAGTTCGGGACGTGTTCTGCCACACATTGAGATAGCTGTCGGTCTGTTCTGCCTATGTAAGTATCACCGCCAGACACCTCATGATAATAGGTCACAAGATTGACCCACTTTGATCGTTCAAAATATTGTTCCACCAAAATAACCCGAAGCTACTGGCCTTTAGCGAAGCCATGTTGATTAGAACTCACCAGCCGGCGCTATGTGCACAAAAGTGGTTGAAACAACCCGTAGGGTTGTCGTGGTGGTGAGGACATAGTGTGTGGTGTGACTGTATGCATGTCCATACCCTATCTATCTCTATTTGTATGTCATATATAACTCGCATGTTTTACGTTTGCGACTGATGAGAGTAAACGAAATGTTAACATATCGCAACATGTCTTCTTGCTGTACTTAACGAGTTTTATTATTGCGATCATTGCTATTTTCAAGATGAAATACTTCATCCTATCGACTGAGAGTGCTTCATTTCGCGGCGTTTTACAGATATGGTCAAAATGGAAATATACAACCATACGGTGTTGGCATTGCATTTCAGCAAGAACACTAACACATTTGAGAGTGAAACGTATATGACAACATTTCTAGCTTCTTTGTCTATACGAAGCTTATGCCATTTTTCCTTGTTTGCAGGATTTCAGGTAGATACTCTTCGATGAAGCCTTCTTCTTAGAAATGGTTGGAAATAACACTATCATATGGTTGTTTCCATCCTCATTGTACATGGGACGGCGTAAGCAAGGGATGTCATGTTCCACTCTATCATCAAGAATTTTCAGAAGTAAATTCTATTCACTTCTCTGCATTGTTTCAAACTAGATGGAGGTCGCGTGGCGTTCATATGGAACAATATACGGAAACAGATGAATTCAAGCTGCCTGCCAATCACCGGAATGCATACCTCTCAGCCAGTCACAGTATGATGTTTAGAACGCCAGGTATCTATGGCGGTGCATAAAAATATTCCAATCAATGCGACAACCAGCGAAATCAAAGGTGATGATTACCATGTACCCCAAACGCTTCAAATACAGGCTTTCCATCACTTCCCGCATGTGTTCTTTCTCCAAACCGTTCTTGGTAAAAGCGATTCGAAAGGAGCAGCTACTAGTGTGAACATATACTGCATACTCAAACCCCGATCATCACTTAAGTCAATCTGGTAGAGAAGGTAATAGTGTGAACGCGTACTGTATGCTGAGACATTGTTGATAGCCTAAATCAGTCGGGTGGAGCAGCTATTAATGTGAACGCATACTGCATATCCAGACGTTATGCGTAGCTTAAATGAATCAGGCGTCATTTCCAACCATTTCTAAGAAGAAGGCTTCATCGAAGAGTATCTACCTGAAATCCTGCAAACAAGGAAAAATGGCATAAGCTTCGTATAGACAAGGAAACTAGAAATGTTGTCATATACGTTTCACTCTCAAATGTGTTAGTGTTCTTGCTGAAATGCAATGCCAACACCGTATGGTTGTATATTTCCATTTTGACCATATCTGTAAAACGCCGCGAAATGAAGCGCTCTCAGTCGATAGGATGACGTATTCCATCTTGAAAATAGCAATGATCGCAATAATAAGACTTGAGAAGGTGATTTAACGTTAATAACGGGTTATTTTCGCGAAAATGATGGAAAAAGTTTCATCAACAAGCCAATACTTTTGGGAGTTATTCGATGTATTTCAATTTCTCCACTAACGCCGCTTAGTTACAATTCATGTACTGCAGGTACTTCGTCTGAACTTCCAATTTTGAAATTTCAAAAACTATTCAAAAATTGAGGATTCGCACCAAAAGGAGCATTGTAACGTGCACGCCTTCCGTTTGCACTCTGACTGTCTGTTACATTTACGTACCAACTTTGGGGCAACGTTAAGACATAAAGGGACAGCGTTCTCCCGAAGTATGGGTTCCAGCAACAATCCTGATGAAAGAAATAACAGGAAACAAGCATCAGCCTAAAACCAAGTAAGCCATGCACACAACTTACAGAAACAAAAACTAGAAAGCCATCGACAATACAGCAGCACGCCCCGATACACAATTGTAGGGCACAAGGCAAATACAAGTTCACAGTCGACTGATCACGGGCTGAAATGTGGAGAAGAACTTTCAAAGATGGGACACTCAACAGCGAACACACGAAACAACAGTCACAAGTCACGCTCGTCATAACAACACAACCACGGAACACACAGATGACGGCGGCACAACAAACAGCGTGTATCGGCCAATTGTCACTACGAGTACATGTCACACAAAAAGGGTACAAGGAATGGAACTGTTCCAAAGGAAAGTACGTAACAAAAGGGGAGTTTTGGAGGTGTCTTCGGAAACAGACGGCCGATTATTCATCTGGAGTATTTCCGTATCCTTCCTCCGTGCCGACCTCTGGAATAGGAGCAAGAGAAGGAAGTGCATGAACAAAATTACAAGTGTGGCGTGTTTTGGCCACTACACAGTCCAGATTCAACCTTTGCGCGCTCGCTGGTTTCGATCGCACGTTACACCGTTCTGAATTTTGAAAGACCTTCAAGGTGAATCACGTGACACCTGTTGTTGCCCTCAATTCCCTTTTATTGTCCTAATTACTGTGCGGTGCTTATTTGTCAGATTTGTTTTACGGGCACATTTTTTATTTAGTCTCTGAGGATTTTTCATATTTGAGGTGAGAAACCTAATATTCCTATACATTGATTCAATTAGTACTGTATTAAATTAAGTCTTTATGAGCGCTCTCTCACTAACCGTTTCGAAGATAGTTGATCTTCTCTGACGCTGGATACTGAGAAAGGCACATTTGGATCCACAGATTACGTGTAACTCGTTGTGAACTTGAATCGTTAGCGAACGATTCAATAATACTTGAATTCGTTAATATCGGCCCGGATGCTTTACCTTTCAAAAATGAAGGTTGACAACGCTCTCCTGTCACGGACTTCCGGCATTCTACGAGGATGACGAAGTCGGACATTGTGGAACTTGCCACCGGTCATGACAATTATCGAGCCTGATCCCGCTTCTCAGGACCAGTACTCTGCCACCAGACGATTAAGCCCTTCTATCACACTTGAGGCTACGGCATCGTTCTATGAAACATTCCTCCCTTCGGATGAGAGCCAGTAGGACACTCAAACCTGGGGTGATGTTCCACATTATATTAACCTCAATTCCTTAAAGTTCAGGAACGACTCCTCTACGCCAAATGTCTTGAATGTTTCTAAAAGCTTTCCTAATGATGAGATTCCATCTGAATCAAGTGTTACCGAGCATACCTGCGGTTTGTTAGGAGCCCCTAGGACAAGGCACAGATCCGGCCAAAGAATAGCGATAGCTGACGGTAGCGGTCCTACCGGAGAAGATGTAGAGTGTGTCCAATTCCTCCGCTGTTTGGCCCGTTCGGCTTAATCGTGGTCTGATGAATGGTTCCGATGAACCATTGGGAGAAGAGCTGACGTTGAAGGCAGAGGGCTAGAGTTGAGGCGTGAACAGTTCGAGCTCCATAAGGGGCGCCGCAGGTCTGTGGAAGTTAAACCCGTCCCGACAGTCGGGACCAGATTTGGTACAACGTCAAGGGATAGTATCAGCCCTTCCGCTCAACAGTGGGCCTCAGGAACGAACCACTCTAGTTTGAGTCCTGTTGAATCGTTAGAGCGGGCTCTCAGACCTTTGTTCTTGGATCCAGTCTTCTGAAAATTGGATTGGACAATTTCGATGGTTCGCTAAAGAATTACTTTGCCTTTGTGAGAAATTTTGAAGGTAACGTGGCAGTTGAATTAGTTGACGAGGGATCAAAGCTGTCATATTTATTGCACTATTGTCGTGGCAGGGCGAAGAAGGTGGGGTTCACATAGGCTATGAGAACTTTGTACCAGCAATTTGGCCGCCGACACGATGTCACGCAGGCGGAAAGTGAAGAGATTTTCATGGGTCCTAAATTAGTCGCTGGCGATGTTGATGGTTTGCGTAGCTAGCCAGTCAGATGAAGGGCTGTCAGGCGATAGTGACGCAGCTGGACTACGCAGCAGAATTAGACTGCTCAACCAGCCTTATTAAGTCAGTTGAGCGACTGCTTCACCACTCACAAGAAAGGTGGCCAGAAGTTGCTGAGGGCATAACTGAGTGCGGAAGGGAACCTAACCTCAGCGACTTATTATATTTTATAGAGAAAAAGGTGGCAGTCAGCACTAGTCATTATGGCCAGTTGGCCACTCGCGTTGAAAGCGAGTCATGTAATCTAACGTCCCCTGGGCTCTCTGGAGTCAAGTACTCGAGGTACATCGTTGGAGTAGGTGTACCTTATGAGAGGGTGAACTTTCTATGTCCGGTTTGTAAGGGCAACCATGATATATCTGATTGTAGTTGGTTTAGCAGCAAAACTTTGTAGCAACACAAGGCAATGTTGAAGAATATCGGATGCTGTTTCGTTTGCCTGAAAGCGAACCATATGGCGAGGTACTGTAGGGTATATATACGGTGTGGGATACCGACTTGTGGTCGTTTAATACTCGGAATTAGGGACTCCGAATAGCCCTAGAAATCGTACTAGGATTGAAACCTCCCACGCAAGTAATAAGCAGAAGACCTCGCACTGGTTGCAGTAGACAGTTCATGTTCGTGAGACAGGAAGCTGAATTTATAGATGTACAACAGTATCAAAGAAATCATAGTCACTCACTGGTTGATTGTACTGGCACATACAAAGTCACAAACTGAACGTTAATTGGTGCAATACGGAGCAAAGGAATAAGCGAATAACAGAAAGCGTAACATTGAGACGAGTTGTCCAATCCGGATGCAGTATCTTCAACGCGACGTTTCAGTTGGTCTCTTGCTAGAACTCTTATGGTCTCGTGGTTTGGATGAGCGATGAATCGAGTAGATTTTCATTGGAGGTCGACGCCATCATAAATTGATTCATGATGATAAACCTGAACGAAGTAAGGAAGAGGCTAAGCCGTCCTTGTGCATTGCCACATCCAGTTAAAACGGCGTGTGTCTAGGATTTGAGCCGATAATGTTGGTTGGCCCAAAGGCGTCCGTGATAACGTACGCCTTTTTGGATAATAGTTCTGACACTACGTTGATCGATGAATCTATTGCGAGAGCGATCGGTTTGCAGGGACGGCCCTGTCAGACAATGTTCCGTACTCTACACGGAACTTGTGCAACACCATGCGCTGAAGTGTCAGTTGAATTACAAACCTTGGATCAGGAAGATTCTATCGCAGTTGGTCCGTTTTATACGGTGAAACAGCTGTCATTGACGCCCGAAAATCTGAGGTAGATAAATGGTGTAGTGACCGGCGATCGTGTGGCTTCCCTAAGGATCCCGGCTGCAACCGTGTTTTCCTGCTTGTTTGTTCTGTTCGCATGATTCTTTGTATGCCTACAATAAGAGGCCTGATATAAACTCAGTGCCACTTTATTCAGTCGTGCAACTAATTGCACACAGCCAATCTTTGCTCCTTTCTCAACAACTAATCTATTATTTCATTCTTCAAGGTCGTTTAACGCACTCGAAAGTTTCACGCACTTTTCGCCCGGCGCGCTTTTGAGTGCCTCCAAATGGGTCGTGGCCCACCTCGCGCTTCTTTTCTTTCTCTTCTTGGTCGCTGTCGTTGGTCCCAGACTAGGCTGGAACTAATTACTTATCATATTTCCAAATATTACTGGAAATATACGGTTTGTTTCCATGCCATGCTGTGTTCTCTATTTCAGTGCCTCTTGGGACTGCGCTTCGATTGCTCTTCAGGAAAGGCGTTTTAAATTGTTAGTGGACGAGGGTCTAGCACATGCCCACTTGTCCACTACAATGGGCTCACATGATGGAACTTTTTCATTTGATAGCTTAATTGAAAACGGCCTAGGGGTTCTCATAGGAAGCGACGTCTCTGAAACACACTAGGTCCTGGAACAGAGACTGGACAGCAGCAGTGAGCCTTTTGCGAGTGAGACCATTTTCGGCTGGGGTCTTCGACGTCCGTGTCGTACCACACCCCGGAATTAGCATCGTGTAAACTCCGTCGAAACACGTCAAGTCCCGTTGGATGATTTGATCCGAAGGATGTGTGAATTAAATTTTACTGACGGAAGCACTTTCGAGGACAAAGAGCTTTCTGTGGAGGACGGACAAGCAATAAACATGACTGAGAAGAGTATACTATTCAGGGACGGTCACTATGAGACAAGCTTGCCGTGGGAACAAAAGAGTTGCGTGTCGCACAACATTAAAGATATGGCTGAGAAACGCGTTGCTGCAATGATACAAAGGTTGAGTCGAGACTCAAACCTAAACGCTGGCTATTCGGCCGTGATACTGAAGCATATCAGGAAGGGCTATACAAGTAAGAATGTTATAACTACAACACGGAGTTGGTACTTGCTACACTACCCTGCACTTAATCCGAATAAGCCCGGTAAGATACGCATAGTTTTTGATTGTGCCGATGAACACCAGGATATGTCCCTCGAAAAACCTTACTCCAGGGTCCGGATTTGAATAGCAGTTTGTTAGGAGTACTTATGCGTTTTCGAAAATACCCGGTGGCAGTCCTTGTTGACATTGAAGAGATGTTCTTGCAAGTGACAGTGCCATGTCGCGATCAAGGTGCATTACGTTTTACTTCGTGGGGTTCTGATTCGTTTGAAAGACCGTTGGATACTCATGAGCTGAATGTCCATCCCTTTGGAGTGACGTCGTTGCCATTTTGGGCAAGATTTGCACTACAAAAGGTAGCTGTGGATAATCAGCAGAAGTTTCTACCGAAGACTGCGATTGTAGTGAAAGAGAACTTCTACGTGGATGACTGCCTTGTGTCGTTCGACTCAATATCCGAGGCGAGGGCTGTGGCAGATGAATTACGAGCGATGCTGTGGCTGTTTGGCATTGATTCAACATTTAAAATCTTGCAAACGTTTCAAAATGCCTAAAAATGCATTTTGATACATCTTCTCATAATTTGCGTTTCGATAGGTGAGTTTTTTATTTTTCCGTGTCCGAACCAATCTCGTGTGCTTTCCGTTTTTGTCTACGCAATCACGTTCAGGGCAGATCGAAATCCGCAACTGAAACACCGTCGTGCAACCCGTGTGTTCTCTAAACCAGGATTTCAACGCGCAACCGTTTTATTTTCCCGCTCGTTACGACACCGCAGGAGAGGACGTCTGAGTGGGATCTCACTGGGAACTGCTGGCATTAATAGACCTCCACTCGCGACGCATGAGGAGGTGCAGAGCAAATCGCAGGCTGGGGATGCATAAACTAGACCAGGGCAATGATGGATGGCCACAGTTGGTCTTCACATAGATCGAAAGGTTACGTTCGCATTACTCATCTGGAGTAGGTTGCGTAGTGACCTGGAGATACACACCGTCTACCCGCTGTATGATGTTTTAGATGCTGGCTTGTTGATTACAATACGTTGTAGGTAGCATTGGTAAAACCAAACATTTAAATTATATCAGAAGAATATACCACCAAAAGTGTAATGTAAATAACGAACAAATATAACAAGTGCGGCAATATAACACTCACAGCAAGGGGTCGGACAAAATACAGAGATGTAATCCGTGTGTGTTAGTGGAGTGCTGGGTGGAATCCTATAGATGTTGACGTAGGTGATCTACAGAATGAAAACACCATGAAGTCCACGGACCACTGTAGCTGTGTTTTGTGCAGCGGCGCACGAGAGGCCCAGATGAGTTGTGTTCACATGTGTGAATGGTCTCGTTGTTTTGTCAGTTCCGGTGAGGACACCGGGTTGAGCCACGTGTCGCTGGGTTAATTTCCGGAATAAAGTTGGTTGTGTTGGTTGATGTGTTTGCATGCGTGTGTATGTACGTGTGCACGTGACATTCATTGCAGTGGTATTGGCAGACTGTGAGTTGTTTTCGGTAATTCTCACTGAGGAACGCATGTCTCATGACAGGCACGTGTAAAACTGTGAGTTATGTGAAGCCATCGCAGGTGCATGCGCGTGAGGGTCGCTCATTAGTGAATGTGTGGGCATAACATTCAAGTCAAATGCCACATATGACCTTGACCACACAACAGTTTGCTGCCACAGCCTATGAAATTCTTCCAAAAATCCTGGTTCACAATGTACATAGGATCATAAGGATAATTGCCTGCGATCTGCTTGCTGCATGAGATCTAATGAGCATGACGCATATTTTCATTGCAACGTGTGTTTGGCATGCAAATTGCATATACATTCCAATCGGCGGGTTTCTATCAAAACTACCCTTTATGCAGTTGCACAGCGTGAATGAGCTTGAAATCAGCATTAGCCAAGGCAATATATCCCCGATCTCCTCGTCGTTCAGACGGGGGCGACATCGCTTCAGTTGGTTGTGATGACGTCCACCGGGTGATTATATGTAGCGTCTGGTCCAGTCACTCGGAAATACCCCACAGCTCTCTGAGTGATGTTGACAAACGATTGGCATCCCGTTTGTCCATGCGTCTTTGTCCGGACACCGCGGACGTTGCAGTCGCCCATTCTTGGTGCACGTGTACACTGTTCGGCTAATATCACCTTCGTTGGACGTCGTAGTACGTATGCGTTAGTGCGTACCGGTGGCCTGTTGAAATCGATGACAGTTGACATCGAACAAGTCAAACGACTCAAATAGCTTTGCATCTGTGCCCGACCCAAAATGTTGCTTATAAGTATTGGTCAAGTCTGCGGTAAACGGCATAGTACGAGTTTCTAGAAAGAGTGCCGTGCGAGGCGTCGCCCGTGAATTTATTGTGCTTTGATCTACAAGTTATCCAGTGATGTAGCCACTTTTCACCTATCATTTCATTGGTTCAAAACTGAGGTGTAAATCAACAGCAGGCTGGCTAATCTAGCAGCCGATAATCGCGGCTTTGGTCTCAACTCCGATAATCTCAAAATGAACTGGATTGCACGTAAACTGATCTCATGGGCAGTCGTGGGACTCTCAGCGTACATGCATGCCACTTGGAAGCTGTCCATTGATACCACCGTGATGCTTTTAATGGAATCTGAGATTGGTAGAGGATCCCACTAGGTCGACCAGGACAGCCAGACCTGCGAATGCCACCTCCCTGTTAAATTTAAGCTGCTGTGTGAACATATGTTTCTCCCGTACTGTCAGTTGTATGGGCAGTACGATAGGTCGTTCATTTGTCACTGTTGAGTTTAAATCAGATAACTTCCCAAATACCCCAAGGTGGACTCACAAACCCAGCAGTTATTCACGTTCGCGCTTCCGTATTTGATGCATAGCGAAGGACCCGTGTCAGATCAACGGGACTGTCGGCGTTAAAGGAAACCTGACGACTGATTTTCCTGAAACTTCCGCGAAACCCTCAACTAATTTATACTGAATATACGGCAATTTCTTACATGTCCAAGTAGTCCACTGCCGACGTACTTTCCTGTGGATGAAGAAATGCGGCAATTCACCATCGACCTGGACGCTTCTACAATCCTCGACTAGACTACAACCATCTGTGAGACGGGTCCGTTGGCACGAAAGTTATTTGTAACTTAAAGATGATAACGCCAATTGAAATACATACATATTGTACGTTCTCCCGACGAATGTTCAGTGACGCACGTATAACCAACGACGTCAGATACCAGAATCAATTCCAGCCGCTGAAAAACGTGGTGCAATTTACTTAACCAATGTAAGCAATTACAAGAAACAAACCTCAGTTCGTTTGCGTTTGTGGGGTAAGATACAATAGTTGGCCGCGATGGGCCGTTAAGGGTCCAAAAGGTACGACAAGTACGAGCACGGGCGACCGACAGACAATGACGAACCGACGACGTGCGACCGGATCGATCTAATGTGTGTCTAAATAGCCGGTTTTCAGACAAACCAATCAGTCGGCAACAGTTTCACGGCGGTCCATAGGAAGGCCGTATTCACATGAGTGGGGAGGCTGAGACTGACAGGCAACAATGGGTGTGTGGGCAAGTGAGTGAGTTTCAATCACTGAGGGAGGCAGGATGGAGAAATTAGCAGGTTCAGATGAGGATTTTGAAAATAACAGTAACAGGCGTCTAGTTGGATGAGGTCACGTGGAAGAGTGCGGCGGGGTCAACCGATGGGAATTTTGACCTCTAAAAATGTCCCATATATATAGAAAACAGGTATATAGCATTGTATCATATATACGCGAATAACAACACTGTATAACGAAATGTTGGAGCTTATCAAAATCTTGTGGAAATGACTGTTGCAGATCATGGAGTTAACAAGTGGAGGATTGTGGGATGTGACGGAGAAATTATAGGAGACATTGTTCGGCATCACCTGGAGTACTGCTTGCAGGCGGGGGCTACCTACCTACGTAAAGGTACCTAGCGCATTGAGAAAGTACAACAACTGGCAACTCGAATGGTTATAGAATTTAAGAATAAACCTTATCATGATCGATTATAGGAGCTCGGATTGTACTCCATGGAAAGAAGAAGGGTGATGGGTTATCTTATCAAAACCTTCAGAATATTGAAAGGCATAAGTGGAATAAAGCCCACAGACTTGTTTGCACAAATGGGTCAAGAAGCCATCACCGGAGGTCACAGTCTCCGACTGGAGGAAAGCAGGCCTCGTTTAGACGTACGAGCAAACTTTCTCAGCATCCGGATGGCGAATGAGTAGAACGAGCTCCCAGGTGAACTACTTCATAGCTATACGGTAATCTCCTTCAAAATTCGGCTGAATAAAGTGTGGCAGGAGATATTTCCAGATCTTGTTTAGGACAGCGGATACGATTTGGCAAGTAGTGGTGGCATACAGAAATGTGGCAGCATAAAGGCTTGTTTTGTCTTGCAGTCAGTTTTTCAGGATATATCTATGATAGTGTCCATGCATGCATACTCACATGTCGTAGGTAATATAACAGACATGCATGGTCAAGCCTTCCACTGCAATGTATGGAGTGGAGGGCATAGGTTTTCCAGTTGAGATTGGCGGCTGGTCGGATGGCATCATCCCAGTGTTTTCTGGGCGTTGGTATTGATGCATTGCACGAAATGGTAACCTACCAGTTTGTGAACCTTTCAGGTCCATGCGCACTTGCCTGCTGTCCGGTCTCACGTACTACGGCGTTTTCATATGGTTGTGGTGATTGCTCGGCATAAATTGGGAACCTTCTATCAAAGATCAAGCTGCCAAAGCGTTTAAACATCGTCGCCTGCAGACCAGCAGTGGTGATACCACCAGTGGCAACTGGAGCAACATACATTTACTCCCACACCACTCTCTATTCAGGGATTGTGGGTTGAAGCGGTTCTCTTCTCATTAGCTACATTCCACCTCACTCATGTGTCCCAGGTTTTCTACGGTGGGACAGAGAGGTCGAACCAACGTGACCCCCCGAAAAATAACTAAATAACGAAAACGCTACGCACGTCATCAAAAGATAAAACCCCGACTAGGTGCCGTCGTGGAAATAAAGAGGAGTGCAGAGTAAAAATTGGTTATGATTGGCGGATCTTGGTTTGTGCCAGAGAAAAACTCAAGCCTGAGGAAGTCCGTTTATAACAATGTGAGTTGCAGGTGGCTGGTTCCTTTATTCAGTGCCTTTTCACACGCTTTTTTTATGGGGTAACAAGCTGATAGAGTTGCTTGCTGTTTAGAACAGGCCTTCCCTAGTTGGTATAATACCTGCAGTGTTAAGGGAAGATGAGGGCCAAATACGTCTGTGGCAGCATACCTAAAGAAATGTGCTATTCTGATTATCTTATTCAAGAGGGGATGGAGTTGGAGTTGTATCTAGAGGGTCCGCTGATACCTCCTCCATTGAGTGTATTTCTACCTGTCGGTCTTGTCAATAATGCTTGAGGTTCCTAGCAGAGTGAAGAGAATTTACATCAATTATAATGTATTTACACAGTTTTTGGGTTTGCGATTATTTTTCTTTCATTCTCCCTTCCATAATTTCTCTTGCCCACATAGATTACTCGATAATCGAAGCGGGCTTTGTAATCGGCAAACGGAACCTGAGTATTCCGCAAATCCCCCTCCAAGTGGGGCAGTCACAGCCCTGGGTGCTGCTCCCTGGCATACCGGTGCAAGTTTTTTGGACGCTCGATTGGCAACAGCCATTTTGTCCTGTGCAACTTAAAGCTGAAATTGAACCTGAAAGCGCGCGAATCGAAAAAGAACAAGTGTAATAGCATACAATGTGCCGCCATATTGTTTGGCCACATATACTCCCTTTCGCTTCCTTTCAGGTCTTCGATCAGGTGGGCTGGCTGCGTCCATGCACAGAGCTGAGGAAGATGACCACCCAGAGCTGGAGGTCAGCGGTCAGTAATTTTGGTTCCGGACCGTGGGGTCCCTATATATATGGACAAAAGCACGGTGTGAACTGAATCTTCTTCGGTATCTGTGTTGTGTTAATACACGCTTTTCGTTGACTTATGACGTTTTCGTGTGAGGTAGACCTTATTGTGCTTTGATTATAGACCTTGGACATTGTGCATGCTGTCACTCGTGACTGACTCACCAGAGTATTACTATTTTGGCACCCACGGTGGATCCTTAATTTCCGGTGTTATTCAGTTCATCATATACCGAAGAGTTGCCGAAAATTATTCAGGAAGCTGAGAAAGTGTGTAGTTCAGACACTGAGCATGCACGTCACGTAAGACAGGAACCTGAGCTTCCAGCACCAGAGGAATACATTTTTGGAGAAGACTTCCATATCTGGGAAGCTCAGGTGCGCCGACATACGAGATACTTCTCCCCAGACCAGCAGGTGGACGTCGTGCTGGCTCTGATTTCTCGTGAAGCATACGGAAAGCTTGTTAATTTTGATATACCAGAGGATCTTGAGAGTCTACTCCATTTTCTACGACGAAGGATCACAGGTCTTTGTTATAAAGTTGAAAGACGCCAACACAGTACGAAAAGATTAGTGGATTATATACAGCAGTTGAGGAGACTAGCGCGATGGGCGTTTGTTCAGAAGACGCAAGAGCAAAGGTAAAGTTGTACTTTAGAGACGTTTCTAGGATAGATCCGGCTGCCGCAGTGTCAGCATGAATTCCTCCTCCGCTACCCTAAAAACTTGGCCAAGGCCGAAAACCTGGCTGAATTGTTGGACCACGTGGAACACGTTGAGCCTGCTGATGAACAGGTTACCTTTGCTAACCGAGGGCAGGGTCGAATAGCCCGCGAAATATCTTATACAAGGGGCGAAGATTGTGCACAAGGCCAACTAAGAGAGGAAGTTCCAGTGAACGGGCGGCCTGACTGGTGGAGATGCTTCACCTGTGGCCGGCATGGACACGTGGCACGCTGTTGCCATCGTTTGCTCAGAAGCTTACGCATCTTGGTGGGCCTCCGGTGTGTCAGTCGTGTAATCATCCTGTTCCTAAATATGATAATAGGGATATTACATTGTGCCCTGTTCTGGAAGCACAAACTGGTGGTTGCAACTTTGATTGCTTGCTGGATTCCGGGCCCATATGTAGCCTGGTTGGTGAAGAGACATATACCACCTGCCAGCTTGATGTTATTGTGGGGCCTCTCAATAAGGTTCTATCTGGTAAGAGACAACCCTTACACATCGTGGCTTGTGTTCGCGGAACTGTGTAGGTGGGGAAATTGGTTCGTACAGTGGGATTCCTAATCGTCCAAAAATTACCGTTTCACGTTATTTTGGGAAGTGATTACTTAGTCGCCACCGGGTGTATCCTGGACCTGTCTGACCGTGCGGTACACATATTTGGTGAACGTTTTTCTTTGGGACCTGCGTACAAAACATTGTGGGGTCTTGTGAGGGCTCTCAAAAGGCAGCACCCAGCCAGTAAAAAGGCGTAATTCTAGTCCGAGTGGCAAACATTTATCGAGGGCATTGTTTTCTACCTTCCAGCACATATAACATAAAGTTCGGGAAGTAATAGAGAAGCACCGGGCGATATTCTGGTGGGCGCACTGTTGTTGTGCGACATAGTATCGATAGAGGTGAGGCACGTCGGATTTGGCAATCGATTTGCCGCTTGCCAATACATTTTCAAGAGCTGATGAAAAAACCGTTGGCGAAGATGTTGAAAAGAGGTGTTATCCGACCGTCAACATTCCTATAGGCGTCTCCGGGTGTGTTTAATCCAGAAAAAGGATGGTTCCTTAAAATTACATGAATAATAATAATAATATATATTTCTCAACGCATTTGTGAGAAACACTCTCGAATGTGCGCGATCATGACAGATAATTACATGCGATACAAAGCAACAAATGGATATATAACAAAGCAAACATGAAACCTGTTGACAAAAGAAGACGTAATCAAAGGGGAAATAGTCAAAGTTTACAACGTTCGATTCACACATAATGAAGGGAGGTAGTTCGTCTGTTCCACG